>CABEGB010001424.1:0-77420 GCA_901521435.1 Crematogaster levior | reverse complement strand
TAAAATATAAAGAAATACAAAATATTAAAAATAATTAACAAGATTAATAATTTTAAGAATTATAAAAGATAAAATTATCAAAAATATTTTCGGTAATTCTTCAGAGTAACTACAGCAGCACCAAATTCAATAAAATTTGGTATATCGACGTGTTTTTGCACGAAACGCACGAATCTGGCCGTAAAAATTGTCGCTCTGCTCTGCGAAGCGAGACGAAACGCAGGTCAGCTGACCATGTAACGCTAAATAAGTCCGCGAAATTGAGAAAGGATATGAGGTCAATCGCGTGGAGGCAGTTTAAAATATACGCGTGGAAAGCTGCTAACCCATGTGGAACCGAATTTTTACTAGCCGCCACGCGTAGCCGCGCGCTTCGCGCGCGGATTAAAATTATAACTAACTCGCTGCGTGGAGGCGTAGCCAACAATGTAGAACTCGACTCTCTCACCGCCTCAACCCCCATCCCTCCCCCCCCGCTTCGCGGGGGGCGGGGGCGGGGGAGGCGGCGAACGCAGTAGAATAATCATATGGAAGTTTGCAGGAAATTCGCAACAACAATGTTAGGCTTATTTGAATTTGTACAAGTATAACTTGTACATATGATGTGACTTGTACAATATGATTATTCTACTGCGTTCGCCGCCTCCCCCGCCCCCGCCCCCCGCGAAGCGGGGGGGAGGGATGGGGGTTGAGGCGGTGAGAGAGTCGAGTTCTACATTGTTGGCTACGCCTCCACGCAGCGAGTTAGTTATAATTTTAATCCGCGCGCGAAGCGCGCGGCTACGCGTGGCGGCCAGTAAAAATTCGGTTCCACATGGGTTAGCAACTTTCCACGCGTATATTTTACACTGCCTCCACGCGATTGACCTCGTATCCTTTTTCAATTTCGCGGACTTATGACGTTACATGGTCAGCTGACCTGCGTTTCATCACTGCGCATGCTCAGTCAGTCCGTGCATCGTCGATATGACAGGTTTCTTAACCTAGCGAGTCGCGAAATTTAACTATTAATATCTCGCTTCGCAGAGCAGAGCGACAATTTTTACGGCCAGATTCGTGAGTTTCGTGCAAAAACACGTCGATATACCAAATTTTATTGAATTTGGTGCTGCTGTAGTTACTCTGAAGAATTACCATATTTTCTAATTCCAAGTAATTATTATTAAGAATTTAATTTTTTTTATTATTTACTTGTTACAATTTTTTCACTTATGTATTTAACATTTTTCAATCCATATAAAACATGATCCAATATAAAACATGATAGAGGTGATGTTTTTAGCTATGATATTATAATGAGGTTAACCAATCAGCGAATCGCTGACAAGGAAGACTAGCCTCACGTAGTCTATCTGTCTTTTCAACCGACATCCCCACTCCTGAAAGGTTCGCTCCAGTATGTTATAGAACTCAATGGTTCCGATCTATGTGGGGATTCAAACCAATAACTCTCCCCAACCCCATGTGGGGATTGAAACCCATGGCTTCCCCCCACCACGCGAAAACAGGGGGACGCTGAGGGGCCCTTGCCTGCCGTCTCTTCCCCCTCGCCCATCTCTTATAGCATTCCTCCTGCAAAATCCCCCCCGCTCCTCGACCCGTCTCGCGTCACGCCACGGGCTTAGAACACCCCCTATTCGGCTACTCAAATATTTAAATATCAATTGCTTATAGTTTCTTTGATATCCACTTTCTCGTTCATTAATTCTTTTACTGTTCTTTTATTGTTCTCTTCAGTGGAGTAGGCCTACTGGGGAAACTACTTAAAAAAAAACGCGTCAGCAATAATACCTCACGGGTGACGTGGAAACTATTGTCCTAATTATAAGTATATAATAATTATAATATAGTACAGTTTTCTACACTTACTGATTTCTTACTCTGTATTCTGCCTATATTACGGAAATTAAGGAATTATTATTATAATTTTATTATAAATGCACAAGAACTAACGAAACTTCTAAATGAAATATACAATTATTATTATTAAATATAAATTAATAATAATAATAATAATAATAATAATAATAATAATAGAATATTATTATTGAAAATAATAATAACAGAAGGATTTTCGATTATTTGTCTAAAATTACTCAAAGAAAGAATGTTCTAACAGGGGGCTTAGGGGGATTGGAATATCGTCATACTTATAATACGCGTGACGCTCCTGAGATGAAGTGTCACGCGCCGCGAGAGGGGGGACAGTAGGCGTCGACCGACGAAATTGACTTGAAATGTGCAATTAAATAACAGCTCTGGATTAGGAGAATGGCGGACTTCACCTTTCACCGCGGTGCTCTTGCCCACACTTGACGACCAATAAACGACGTCCTGTAGCACATTTCTTCACCCCTCACCACAGACACTCTTGTCAACACTTTACGATGATGGTGACGACTAAGAAAACGGAGTTTCTTAATCGTAAATTCGTCACATTTAGACTTTGCATCGCAATATCTCCGTTCGTAGGGCACATAGGAGAAAAATAAAAATACTTTTCTTATGCAAATCAATCCCAAGCTATCCATTAAGCCTACTTAGAAGTTGATCGGTTCAACCGTTATTGAGATCTGATAATTGAAGGATCTCTCAAAACTTGGTCTCGCGTAAAAAAGTCTCGGTCTGTCTCGCGCTTCGTATCGCGCTGTACGCGCTGTGTATACTTGGCGCGAGACACTACCGTGCCTTTTGATGTATCCTAGATTGCACCTATCACTTTGGGGAAACCATATCTATTTTTTATTAATGTCCAGTTACCTTTTACTTCTTCCAGTGATGGCCATTTTATAAATATATGTAAATGAAAATATAAAGCGGAAACAACTTTCCTTACGCTTCTCCAAGCTATTGCTCTCTCTCTTTTTCCTACATTAACTCTATCACTAACACGTCTGTTAATAAAAAAAATTTGGTCTCTAAATTTTATTTCTAAAAATAAATAAAGATAAAGCAAAATAATACAGAATAAATAAAATAATTCACACATATATGCTTAAGAAAATCTATGAAAAATGATAGAAAATATATTTAATAACTATTTAAATAATTTTAAATTTTAAATTATGAAATATTTACCTGTATGAATCGGATTTTGTCATTATCTTAATAGATAATATAAATGTAAGAATCTTTTCTTTGCCAGTGATGAAAAATTAAAAGAGGAAGAACAGTAACTGACAACAAACTGGCAGAATTGATATGTTGGTTGAACGTTATTTATTTCTACTACGTTTCGACCATAGGTTTTGGTCCTTATCAAGTATATCTACAAATATGTAACAAATGAAATAACACGTATTTAGGCGCAATGTAATACAATTGAAAAATAAACACTCACATTACAATCAGTCAGGTAGAAACATGATGACCCAACTATGTGTTTTAAGTAACATTTTGTTAAGAATTATGTAGACGTGTACGACGTCTGTCGCTGGTGACAACGAACACTAGACTAATGGGTGATTATGAATATCTTAGTGTCAAATAGGATAAAATTATAATAAATAAGTATACATATAAAAGGAAAGAACTGAAAAATATACAATATATAAAAGTATACGAATCGGGTCAATGCTCTAAAATGTCAATACTAAATAAGTGAGGAGATGTCAATATATAAAATTAAATAAAGAAAAAGATAAAACGGAAGAACAATGTATAAAAGTGTAACAATCAGGTCAATATTATAAAGGTTGAATAATAAATAAGAACAGACAAAACATAAAAGATTGAAGTTATAAAATATTCAAGAGTTGGTCGTAAATGGCCGTCAAATTTTCCGTATCCTTTTGGGAATTTATAGCGGAAACACTTCTCTTAATAAAGAGCATCTCAGCTATTTCCCTTTTTCTTCTATGTGTTTCTCTATGTAAAATTTTTGGGTTGTCCCAATCGAATTCGTGGCATAAAGACAATCTGTGATTGCTTACGACTGATTTATGCGTTGTCTGCTTTTTTATGTCCTTGCGATGTTCGTTTAATCGGGTTATTAAGTGTCGTTTTGTTTGTCCAATATAACATGCATCGCAGCTCAAACAATCAATCTCATAAACAATATTGGTGTTATTAAAAACATTTAGTGAATCTTTTCCATTCTTTATAATGCAGTTTAATTTGTTGGAAATCGAGTATATGACTTTAAGACCGGTTTTATTCATGATTCGTTCTATGCTTCTGGCATTTTCATGATTGAACGGTATAACTATGCTATTGTTGGAGTCAAAGGGAATAGTGTCTTGTGTGTAATTCTGTCTATGTTGTATTTCTTTTAGTCTTTGGTTAATGTGGTGATTGATTATATGTTGTGGGTATAGATTGTTGTGTAAAATTTTTTTGATGATGTTAATATTGTTAGTGTGAAATTTTTTATCTGAAAGGAGGATAGCTCTGTCGACAAGGTGAGTGATGGTGTTTTTCTTGTGTTTAAACGGATGGTTGGAGAGGTAGTTCAAGTATCTTCCGGAAAAAGTGGGTTTTTGGTGCCAATTTGTGATAAGTGTGCTATTGTCTCTAATAATGGTGGTATCAAGGAAGGAGATTGAGTCATTTTTTTCCAGTTCATATGTGAAATTGAGGCGTGGGTGGTAGTTGTTGAAAGTGTCTAGAATGGTGGTGATTTCGGATGTGGGAGCAATCATGAAAATGTCGTCTACATATCGATAGAATACCGGGATCGTGCAATTGAGATGTTTTAAACAGTGTGTTTCCAGATCATCCATTACGATGTCGGCTAATATGGGGGATAATGGAGAACCCATAGGACTGCCGAAGATTTGTTCATAGAAAGATCCCCCGAAGCCGAAACTTGTGGAGGAAAGTACGGTATTTATGGCGAAAAGGAATTGTTGTAAATTGAATTTGGTGGACGGTGCAATATGATTCCACCGAGTTTCTAAAGCTTTTAAAATTAGTTCTTTAGGAATGTTATTAAATAGTGCGGTAACATCCAAGGATAGGAGGGAATGACTGGGGTGGATATAAGTGTTTTTTAAGTTTTTGGCGAGAGTCCAACTGTCTTTTATATGTGAATTCGGCTTCGGGAGAGATCTTTCAAGTATCTGGTGAAGATATTTCGCGACATTGTATAACGGACTCCCAGATGCCGATACAATAATGCGAAGTGGATATCCATTTTTGTGAATCTTCGGCAGTCCATAGCATCTGGGGAGGTTTCCGTTGGTGCAACGTAGTGTTTTATGAGTGTATTCATCTATGATTGAATTCGATTTCCATGTTTTGATTAATTCGTTTAAGTTGTTTTGTATAGATTTAGTGGGGTCTCTTTTTAGTTTTTTATAGGTTGTTGTGTCATTTAATAACGCGTTCATTTGTTCATCGTATTTTTTTTGGTCCATTATAACTGTAACTTGTCCTTTATCTGCTCTAAAATGGATTTGTCAGTAAGATTTAAGTGTTTTTCTGTGTTTAAAAAGTTGGTTATGATATTGCTTATCGAGCTGCGAGCGGAATCAGCGATTTTAGTATCTAATTTTTGATACTTTTTGATAATCTTTAATAGATAATAATAATTCTTTTCCAAATGATATTGGAGAACGACCAAATCTTTCTGAATTTTTTACAAGATGTGGAGTTAATAATTCCAACAAAAACATAAACGTTGTGAGTGTCATTCTATAAATAACAAACAATCTAATCATAAGTAAGCTAAACATTCCAATGACCGGACATATATCTATTCGGACACAAAACTTATTACTTGATCTCAATTGTTTTTACTTATTACTTGATCTCAATTGTTTTTTAATGTAACATTAAAATTTAATTGTAATCTTCAAATATTTAAGATTATAATTAAATTATAATATAATAAAAAAACATTTAATATTAGTAACAATAAGTGTTGTATAAGTTTACCTTAATAAAAAAGTAAAATTTTTTAATACTTTATTGATTGCGTAAAAATTTTTGGGTTAATTTTTCTTATCACTATTTTTCAGTTTATTTATAAAATTACACTTATATTTAACAATTTACCAAAAATGAATTTTAAACTCCATATCTGAATATGAAGATATGATATCTCCACATAATTTTTACATCGTCTTCTGGGCACACAAATTCGCTGGTTTAATTTTCTTATAATTTCCCTATCTGAATTACTTGTATTTATAACATTTACTAATAAATTTGTAGCTAATGCAAGTATGGTTTTATTTTTATCCATTATTGTGATATCGAAGTTAATTGTAATTAATTGTAAACACAACAAATATAGATGAAAGCGTACTGTATTACGTTCCGTTTTATGATCTTGCAGTAGTCCAAAAGCTGTTTTGAAGTTAAAACAGAACGTTACCCACAGTACACTTGTATGACGTCAGCACTCGCAGCGAATAACGGAACGCAGCCTATATGTCGATTATCCCTTACTTTAATTTAAAACTAATGATGGAAGTATTCAAGTACAAAGAATCAATAGTATTCGGTTCTTTAAAGTTCTCGATGTTCTCGAGAACAAGCTTTATATTTTTCGGTTCTCGAACTCCATTCGTAAATGAACCAAGAGTTACAACAACTTACAACCTTATATTTTGTAGGACAGTTCTCGTTCTTGCTCTCGCGGCTCTCGCATTGATTCTAGCAAACGACACGTCTAAGTGCCATGTGCCATGAAAACCAACCACCACCCCCCACCAAAACCCCCCCCAACCACACCCCCAACCCAAACAAACCCCAAAACCCCCACACACCCAACCCCCCCCAACCACACCCCCCCACCCCACACCAAAACACAACCCCACCAACAAAAACCCCCCACCCCAAACAACACCACCACCCCCACCACACACACCCACCCACACACCCAAACCCCACAACACACCACACACACACCCCCCCCCCTACCACCACCCCCCAAACACCAACACACCCCACCCCACCCAAAACACCAACACAACCCCCAAAACCCCCCAAAAAACAACACCACTGCAAACAACAACCACCCACACCACACAAAAAACACACAACCCCCCCACCAACACAACCACCACACCCTCACAAACAAACCCGACCCACACAACAACAACAACCCCAAACCACCAAACCCCACCACAAAAACCACCCCCCACCCCACCACACCACACACACCACCCACCCCACACCAACCCAACACCCCCACCCAACACACACCCACAACCCCACACACACACCCACCCCAACCACCCCCCACACCCACCACCAACCCCAAACCCCCCCCCCACACCACCCCCACCCCAACAACCACACCAACACCCACCAACCAAAACCCAAAAAAACCAAACCCGCACCCCACCCAAACCCCCCTCAACCCCCACCAACCGCCCACACCCCAAACCACCCACCCACCAACCACACAACACACACCACCAAACCCCCCCACCACACAACCCTCCCCCAACCACCCACCACCCCCCCCATCCCCCCAAAACACAAACCCACCCCCCACAACACCCACACCCCCACCACCAACACCAACAACACCCAACCCCACACAACACCCCCAAACACCCCAAAACCAAACCCCCCCCCAAACCACAACCCAACACACAACCACCCAACCACACACCCCACCCCACAACACCCAAACAAACCCACCAAACACCCACCACACACACCACCCCCACCCCCCACCACCACAAAAACCCACAACCAACATTACCACCCCCCCAACCCCCACACCAACCAAAAACACAACCCACCACCACCCAAACCCCACACCTACACACCCAACCCCCCAAAACACCACACCCCCACCCACACAACACCCCACACACAAACCCCCCCCCAACCCCCCACCCCAACCCCAAACCCACCCACACACACACCCCCCACCCACACCCAACCCACAAAAAAACCACACCCCCCACCCCAACCACAACCCCCACCCCCCACCCCCCCAACCCCACACACAAAAAACAAAACCCCCACAAACAAACACAACCACCACCCCCACCCCCACAACCACCCCCAACCCCCCCCACCCCCCCAACCACCACACACCCACACAAAAAACCCCACCCACACCACAAAAAAAAACCCAACCCCCCCCCCCAAAACCCCACCCCCCCAACCACACACCACCCCACCACACCACCCCAACACACAACCCCGCCCACCAACACACCCACCCCCCCAAAAACCAAACACCCCAAAACCCCCCCCCAACCAACAAACCCCCAACACACCCAACAACACCCCCCCAACACACCCCCCAACCAACCCACCCACACCACCCAACACCCCCCCCAACCACCCCCAACCAAACCCAACCAAACCCACCCACCACCCCACCCACCCACCCCACAAAACAACAACACAACCAAAACCAACCCCAACCCACAACCCAACCACCAACACCACCAACACTCTACCCCCAACCAACCCCAACCCCACCCCCACACCACCCCCCACACCAACAACCACACACCACACCCACCCCCACACCCACCCACACCACCCACCCCCCACACCCACCACCAACCGAACCCCCCCCCCACACACCACCCCAAACCAACACACACCCACACACAACAAAACCCAACCCACACAACACCCCCAAAACCACACCCCCCACCCACACACCACCCCAACCCCAAACAAACACCCCACCCAAGCCCACCCACACCCGAACAACCAACCCAACCACAACCCCCCAACCACAAAAACCCAACACACCCAACCCCCCCAACAACCCCAACCCCACACCCACACACCGCACCACCCCACCCACACCCACAAAAACACCAACCCCACAACCCACCAACAACAACCCAACAACAACCCCCCCACAACCCACCAAAAACCACCACACCACACCACCACAGCCCCCCACACCCAACAAACCAACAACCACCCACCAAACACACCTAACCCAAAACACACCAACCGCCAAAACCACCAACCCCCCCCCCCACAAACACAACCACCACACCACCCCCCCCCCACCAAACAACCACCCCCCCCAAACAACCCACTCCCCCCCCCAACCCCACCCACAAACCCCCCCCCACAACCCACCACACACAAACAACCCACCCCCACCAACACCCCACCAACACCCCAACACAACCCACAAAAAAAAACACTCCCACACCCACCCCCCGCCCTCAACACACACCAATCCCCCCACCCCCCCCCCCCCCCCCACAAACACCCACAAAAAAAACCCCAACAAAAAACCCAACACCCCACAACAACCACCCAAAAAAACCAACCACCCCACAAACACCCACCCAACCAACAAACCCACCCCACGCCCCCAACCCCCCCCAAACCAAAAACACCCACAACCAAACAAAAAACCCCACCCCCCACCCCCCCCCCACCACCACAAACAACCCACCCAACCCACCCAACCCCCCACCCACACACCCACAAAAACCCCCACACCAACACCCCCACACAACCCACCCCCCCCCCAACAACCCAACACACCCAACAAACACCAACAAAAAACACACCACAACAAACAACCCCAACACACCCCAAACACACCAAAACCACCAAAAAAAACCCAACACCGCAAACCCCCAAACACAACCACCCCCCCCACACCCCCACCACAACCCACCCCACAAACCCCACCACCCAACACACCCCACCACCCAACCCAACCACACAACACCACACAACCCAACACACAACAACAAAACCCTCCACCCCCCCCCACCCCCCCACCGCACCCCACCCAACCACACCACAACCACAAACCACACCAACCCCCACCCCCCCCAAACCCCCACAACGCACAAAACACCACCCCCCACACAAACCCCCGACACACCCCACCAACCCCCCAAACACCCACCACACCTCCCCAGCACAAAACACACACCCCACCACAACACAACCACCCACCCCCAACAACCCCGCCCCCCCCCCCCAACCACCCCACCCACCGCCCACCACCCCCCCAACCCCCCCCCACCCACACAACACACCACCCCGAACTACCCCCCACACCACAAACCCCCCCCCCACACCCACAACCCAAACCTAAACCCCACACCCCCCCCACCCACCCCCCAACCCACACCCTACAACCCACCACCCCCCCAAACCCAACCCCCCCCCACACCAACGCCACACAACCAAAACACACCCCACGCCAACAAACCCAACCACCCAAACCCCCCACCACCCCCACCCCCCACCCAACAACCCCCCCCCCCACCCAATCAACCCCCACCACACCCAACCACACACACCCCAAGCACCCCCACAACCAACCACACCCACCCCCCCCCACAACCCCCCCCACCACCACCCCCCCAACAAACCCACCCACCCAATAACCCCACCACAAAAGCCAACCACACCCGAACCAAACCAAACCACCCCACCCCCAACCCCCCACCCCCCCCACCACCCCCCAACCCACCCCCCACCAACCCACACACCACCAAACCCAACACCCCAACCCACCACCAAACCCAAACCCACACCCCAAACACAACACCCCACCACCCCAACCCCCAAACAACTAAACACCCACA
Source organism: Crematogaster levior (assembly GCA_901521435.1). NCBI lineage: Eukaryota > Metazoa > Arthropoda > Insecta > Hymenoptera > Formicidae > Crematogaster > Crematogaster levior. The sequence goes on along the minus strand of CABEGB010001424.1, from coordinate 66,924 downwards.
AACCCACACAAACACACCCAACCACCACCAAAACACCCCCCAAAACCCAACAACCCCCCCCAACAACCAACCCCAATCCCCCCCACAACCCACACACCCACCACCCACACACCCAAACCCACACCCCCCCCACCCCCCCCCCCCCCCACGAACGAACCCCAACCCACACACCCCCCCCTCCACCCACCCACCCACACCCCCCACCACCCACCCCCCACCAAAACCCACAACCCCCCCCCCCAAACCAACACCACACAAACAAAACCCCACCCAACCCGCACACCACCTCACACCCACCCCACAACCCAACACCACCACCCCCCACCCACCCCCCACCAACAACAACCCACCAACCCCCCACCCCCCCAAACCACCCATACCAAAACCCCAACACCAACACCCACAAACAACAACAACCACACCCCACAACCCTACCCAAACCCAAACACCAACAAACACCACAGACCCCCCCCAAAACCCCCACGCCCCCAACACCAAAAACCCACCACACACCCCCCCCCACCACACACCGCACCAAACCCACACACCCCCACCCCCCCAACCAAACAACCAACCCCCCACCCAACCACCAACCCCAAACCACAACAAACCCCACACCACCACCCCCACCAACCCCACCCCCACGCACCCCCAACCAACCACCTCAAACACCCACCATCTCACCACCCACCCCGACCCCGCCCCCCCCAACCCACAAGACCCCCCTAAACCCAACCACACGCCCCCCCCCACACCCCACACCCCACACCCCCCCCCACACCACCCCAACACACAGCCCGACCCAACCCCACACACACCAAACCAAACCACCACACACGACTAAACCACAACCCCACACCACCCACCCCCCCCAACCCCCAACCCCCCCCACCGCCCACACACCCCACAAAAACCCCCACCAGCCCCCCCACCAAAACAACAACCACCCACACACACCCCCTCCCAAAAACCCACACCCCCCCCACCCAACCCCTACCCCCAACCAACCAAAACAACCCCCACAAACCCACACCCCAAACCACACAACCACCACCCAAAACATACCACACAAAACACAAACCCACCCCAAACAACCCACCACCCACCCCCACCACAACACACAAACACCCCCACCAAAAAACACCCCCCACACCGAACCGACCTCCCAAACCCAACCCCAAACCACACCCCAACACCACACCCCCCCCCCCCCCAAAAACCACACAAACTACGCACACAAACTCACCCAATCCCCCAAACCCACCCCCTCCCACCCCCCACACCCCCCCAACCACACACCCAAGCCCCCACCCCCCCCACCACGCAACCAAACCAACACCCACCCAACTACCACCCAACAAAACAACCCCCACCACACACCACCCCCACCCACACCACCCCGCACAACCACCCCCCCCACCACAACCAACACAAACCCACCCCAACCCCAAACCCACCACACCCCCCCCCCCCCACCCCCCCACACACCAACCACCCCCCCCATCCCCCAAACCCCACCCCCCCAACCCAACACCCCCACCGAACCCACAAAAACCCAGCCCACTCACACCCACCCCCACCCACCACACACGCCCCACGAACCACACACACAACGACCCACACCCCCCACCCCCCACACACCCGCACACCCCCACACAACCCTCCGACCAACCAACAAAAAACCACACAACCCCCACCAATACACACATCACCCCACACACCCCCAACCACCAACTCACAACACCCCAAACCCCACCCCCAAACCCCAAAAAACCCACCACCCCACCCACAACACCACCACCAACCACCCCCCTCCCCCCCCCCCCAACACCAAACCACAAAAACACCCAACCACACCAACCACACCCCCCCACAACACCCCACCCCACCCCCAACCCCCCACACAAACCCCCACCCCCCACCACAACCACAACAACACACAACAAACCACACACCCAAACACCAACACCAACCACACCCCCAACCCACCCACACCCCAACACACCCCCACGCCTCCCACAACACAACCCCCCACCCAACCCCCCCCCACACCCACCACCAACCCCAAAACCACACCCCCCCCCCCCCCCACACACCATTCCCCACACAGACCCCCCCCCCCCCCAACCCCACCCCAAACCCCCTAACAGAAACCACACCCAAACAACACCCCAACCCCCCGCCCCCTCCCCGACCCCCCCACCACCACCCACAACCAAACCACCCAACACCTAACCCCCAACACCCCCCCCCCCCGCCCACCCCCAAAACCCGCACAAGCAACACCTCACACCCCGCCCCGACCCACCCCCCCCAACCCCCCCAACCCCCAACACACAACCACCCCCCAAAACAGCAACCCCAACACCATCACCCAACCCACCCAACCCACCACCCCCATCCACCCACACACCCCCAACAAAAACCCCACCCCGCAAAACACCAAATAACACCAGCCACAAATCCCCCAACCCCCCCAACCCCCACGCCCCTCCCCAAAAACCACACACCAATCACACAAATCCCCCCACACACCAAACCCAACAACCCCCCACACGCCACCCACACCCCCAACTCCCCACGACCCCACACAAACCCCACCAACCGCCCACACCCCAAAAAGCACCAACCGCCCCCAAACACCAACCCCACCCCAAACCGTCCTCCCACCCCCCACCCATCCCACCACAACCACACACACACCACCAAAAAACCCCCAACCGCGCCACAAACAACACAAAGACACCCAACCCCCCACACCCCAAAAAACCACCCAAACACAAACCACCCCTCACCCCCGACACACAACCCCACCCCGCAAAACCGCAAAAACACACCGGCTCTCGCATTGATTCTAGCAAACGACACGTCTAATTCTAATTGTGTGCATGTGCCATGTAACTTTCTCCGCCTGGCAATACTAATAATATAAGCTTTACTTTTGGGAACAATAGTAACGTGAATTTTATACTTAACCGCTATAAGTCTTAATCAATATAATTATGAGTAATAAATATGAAATCAAGAGCGAAAAAATTCACCGTGTGGGATTATTATATTAAAGGTAAAGATAAAAAAAATGTTATTTGTTCTATATGCAAAAACAACTTGCATATCATGCAAACACAACAAATCTAAAAAGCATCTTAAGCAAATTCATCTAAAACAATTTAACGAGAATGATCCTTCAAGACCTGAAATGTTAGTATATCCTATAAAAAAGAGTAAGTCCATAATGAAAAATACAATCTTAAAATTATTAACTAAAAGCGCCTTCAAGTCCAGTTATATTTAAAAAATGTTCGAAATGATTTAAGAAATTTAAAAATATCATATGTAAACTAATTTTAAAATTTTTAGAGTTACAATTCCCAAATAAAATTAGCTTAGAAGAAGTCATCTCTCTTAAATGTTATGTTTTGCATACATTGAGTTTTTCACTTCCAGATTTTGCTATTCGAGAATTTTGCCTAATATTAATTTTTGCTATATTGAAAAAAACAAAGTCTGACAAAATAATTTCATACGTATTCATTTATATTATCAAATAATTTTCCACACATTTAAAATAACATTTTTTAATAAAGTAAGTTTGATCGATCTGAGATTGACGTGATTGATCAATCACAGCCAATCACAGATTTATTCTTCAGAGAAATAATTGTAATTGGTCAATGACATCATTAATCGCTCTCAGATCTTGCTTTATTTCAAAACGCTATATTAAAAGTATAAATTAAAGTATAAATTAAAGTATAAATTAAAGTATAAATTAAAGTATAAATTAAAGAATATATATTTATAACAATTTGCAGCATTTTATTTTGAATATTTTTGAATCGGTTTTTTTTCCTACAAAGTAGAAAACGATGACTTTACCTGAAAAAGAGAATGAGCCTCAAAGAACTTTGGAAGAAAATAATCCTATACCTCCATCTTCTATTGAAAATGTATCTACATCCTGTAGCTGTGTCACAAAATGCTTCCTCAAAAAGAAAAGCTAATAGTGATGAATCGAATTTCGTAACTAAACGTCCACGACAATTAAAATTATTTGGAACCCAATGTAATGAACTATCAGCTCAAGATAAAAAAGAAATTGATATGAAATTAGTCCAAATGATAACATCTGATTATCAGCCATTATCTATAGTTGAAAATGAAGGTTTTCGGGAATATACAAACAAATTAAATCCTTTGTATACTCTACCAAGCAGAAAACATTTATCTGTAAATATATTGCCAAATTTATATGCAGAATCAGTTTTGGAGTTGAAGAAAAAACTGAATTCCGATGGAAATGTTGCGATTGCAACAGACATCTAGACATCTGCTAGTGCTAAAGAATATATTAACGGTTACTAGTTATTTTATTCATGATGATAAAATGTGTTCTAATGTTTTGGTAACCAAAGAAATTTGTGGATCTCACTGTAAAAGATATTGTAAGTGTATTGACAACCATTTTAAATAAATGGCAAATTTTCAATAAAACAATAACTATTGTATTAAACAATGGAGCAAATATTAAAAAATCAATAAGTCAACATTTGCAAAAATATCACCATCCATATGTGGCACACACTCTAAACTTAAGTGTAACTGAGGCTGTATCATCCAATTACATCCTTACCAAAATTCTAAAGAAATGTAGAAATCTAGTCCATTTCAAACAGTGTTTCTTGCCATAGAAAAATTGAAAAACATTCAACTTCAAATGGAATTTCCAATACTAAAAATTAAGCAATGTTAAGAGTTACACGATGGAACTCTTCTCTTATAATAATGGAAAGGCTTCTGCAAATTAAAGATGCCCTTTCGATGGTCATAACCAATCTCCCGAAAGCTCCTAAATTTTTAAATGCTTCTTAATGTATGATTTTAAAAGATTGTGTTCCAATATTGAAACTTGTTGAAATCTTAATTACACTACGGTTCTTTCCAGCGAGAAATACCCAACCATCTCATTGATTACACCATTGATAAAAAGTTACAACACCCTTAAAAAAATATATATAACATCCTTAAAAATATACAAACTCAAAGTGATTGTGGTGAAATGTTGAAAACGAGTTTATCGAAAAGTTAATCGCCGGCTTAGATGTTTAGAACAAATTAAAATAGTTTCCAAAGCAACTTTTTTAGACCCAAGATTTAAAAAAAATAGCATTTGGATTAGAAGAAAATGCCACCTAATAACACCTAAAAATGGATTTCGGTTAAACTTACCTATTTGATACATAAAAAATATAATTCGTCAACTCTAACTACTTTAGAATCTGCTACATCAACATCACAAAATGCTGAAAACATATGGACTTACTTTGATAATAAAATGACTCGAATTAAATCTTATACTACTCCAACTACAACTGCAATACTCGCAATAAGGCAATATTTAAAGTTTCCTCATGTAGAACAATTGAAGAGTCCATTTGAGTTCTGGAAGAAACACAAACTAATGTTTTTCCCGAATTATATGAATTAGCCACGAAATACTTCTATATTCCGGGAACGTCGGTTTCTTCAGAGAGGATATTTTCTAAAACAGGCCAATTGACCAACGACAAAAGAAACTGTCTTTCGTCAAAAAATGTAGATAAAATAATATTTTTAAATGCTTTTTCCCAATAAGTAGGTATGTATTATTCAAAGTTTCAAGACTTTTTATGATATATTTTATATTTTATGATATATTTTATGAGATTATTCTTCACTTTGTTTCAATTTAGATTATTATTTTTATTTTTTTTCGCATATTTTGAGTTATATTAATAGGTATATCTTGATATAAAAATTCTTTTATTTCATACAAACAGGTCGAAATTCGATCATCAAAAATGATGTAAATATGTTTTTAAATATTTACGTTTCTTCAATAAGCATATAACTAGTGTTAAAAGTTTAATTCATGTTTATTTTGTTGGAACTTGGAATATATTTTATAAGATTATTACTTTTGTGTGTTTCATTTATTCAAATCAAATTTTTATTTTGTTTAAAACAAGTGTTGTAGGATCTCTGTTATCGGGGTGTTCAATCGAAATGATAAAAGATTTAAGTTGACACGCAGTGACTCCAATCGATTTAAATTTCGAAACAAAAAAAAACTCTTCCTACTAGAAGTACTAGGGTTAACTTTAGAACACGTTATTTATTACTTTTTATTTGTAATTATTATATATATTAATAAATTAATATATCTTCATATCTGTTATGTATTGAATTTTTTTCATACAAATAACTTGAGTATGTATAGTACTTTGCAGTAATTACAACACAGCAACTGTTCGTAGCTCTAACAAACCAAAAACCGAAACATTCGATTTTCCCTATCATTATTCAAAACTTCAATTTACCTGCTTCAAATCATCAATCAAATTCAAAGATCTACATCATGAAAATAAAATATCTCGTCACAAAACATCGACGACTAACACAACAACCACAGCTCACGTAGACCCACAATAAGTGAGTATCAATCGATTCACTGGCCTCTCTACTTATACCTATCGGTAACGGATTTCACTTACGAGTTTAGCCGCAGCCTAGCGGCGTTCCGTGGTACTATCACGGCCTCTCGCGAGCGCGTTGCGGAAAATAAATTAATATTCTTGCTGTGATGTTCGGGTTGCGTGCGTGCAGGTGCGTGTGATCCGACCGCCACACTGTAATTTGGGTCAAAACTTTGGCCTTCCCTTCGGCCTTTTCATTGTCTTTCACTAGTGGATATGAATGCAATATTTTTATACTTTACTAAATTATTTTTGCGTTTTGCAAATTGCTGGGGTTCAAAAACCTTTTATGGTTAATTATATTACAGTTTATTTCCTCAAAATTTACCGGATTTCTTGACAGGCATCGACATTTACATTAGTTTTACTCTCTTTATATACTACGTTGTATTCTGCAAATTTTAATCTCCAGTGGAGTATTGTTATATTTGCGTTTTGTGTTTTTAAACCAAAGTAAAGATTTGATCTGTAATATAAAGTGAATTTCCATTTGTACAGATATGATTGTAAATGTTTAACACAATATATTATCGCTCTTCTATTTTTAAAATTCACATTTATCGGACTAATGTAATTTTAGATTAGCTTTATCAAGTCATTTTATCAATAAGTTATATTTTCTTTCGTATTCATCCAACAAAGGAAGTAAATGAACTATATCATACATATAAACAAATAGTTTTTCACCTTCTAAACCCCGTTATTACTAAATCCATTAATCGTTGAAAGGTAGCGAGAATATTCTTTAATCCAAAAGACATTTTTGTTGAATTAATGACCGAAAGAAGTTATAAATCCAGTTTTATAATTATCTGCGGGATCCGTTTATATTTGATAGAATCCAGAGCTAGACATATTAAGAAGTATTGCGCTCCATTTAATTGATTTAAATTATCGACAATGTTGGTAAAGGATTGCCAATAGTTTTATCATTTAGAATTTGAAAACCTATGAATATATAAATAAAATCATTCTCCAACATTTATTTCCTCTCGAATCTTCCCTTTTTGGTCCAAATAGGTGTATTATAAGATGACTGAGAAGATTTTATGATATTTCTTCTACCTGTTTATTTATTTCTTTTTTATAAATTTGCGGGAATCTGTATTGTCGAGTATGGATCAATCATCTGTTGTTAATATAGTGTTAATATAATACATGAGTTGCTGTTAGTTTTTCTCCGGGAACATAAAATCTGTCCTAACTATTAGTTATAAGTTTTATCACACTTTTCTTTTCTTGAGTAGGTATGTTCTAAACGTAATAATTCTGTAAGTCTGTCCCTTTTAGGTTCCTCTGATAACATAAAACAATCTTGCGGAATATCGTTTATAATATCAATTGATGCTGTTTGTTCTTCTTCTTCTTTACGTTTCAATTTACGTTTAGGCATAAATTTTTCTTGATCATATCTTGAGATTAAGCTTATGTAGACGCCAAAATATTTGAAATTTTGTATTTTTCTTTTTAATATAATAAATATTATAAATTATTTAATATTATAATTTAATATGATAAAAATTTTTGATATCAGAGTTATATGTAGAATTGTATTCTTGTTATTATTCCTTCAACAATAATATAGTACAACAATAATGGTATTATCTTGATTATATAATTATTAATTATTAATATGATTATTTAATATTTAATTAATTGATTAATTATAATTTATTATTGATTAACTATTTTTTGTAGATATTCGTTTAAAATTTTCATTTCTTCCAAAAAAAATTGAGGAGTTTTTCTTTTTGACTCTCTTAAGTAGAAATGTGTCGTATTGCATAGTGAAGCTTGGTTATTTTCCTCTTCAATAAACGAGACGAAAAGTTTGAAAATCTTCTTTTTAATTCTATGCTTATTTAAATTTTCTGGAGAAGTTTCATAACGTTTCCTCTCATTTTGGAATTATTTAAAATTTCAAGAAAGACAAATTTTTCTTCTAAGGATTTTGGAATCAAATAATAATTTGGTAAACTCTTCCTCCAAGGATTTTGGAATTATTTAATATTTCAGAAAGCGTTTAGAAACTTTTCCGAAGACTTTGGAATCCATTTCAGGGAAAGTCTTGGAACCTTCGTCTCGAATGTCTAGATTAGGATTTTTATTTATTTATATAAAAATATAGAGCAACTGGGTATAAGAAATTAAAAATCAACACGGATGTAGGTGCGTATTTTAATAAAATTAGAAGAATACTATTGAGATTCCATCAGTTTAGATTTGAATGTATTGGCTCCTCTTCAAGCCATCTTTAAAAAATTAACAAACGGAAGAAAATTTCAAGTCACATGTTTTTTGGGAATTCAAAGTGACTTATGGAATAACCAATCAACAAGCCACACAAATGTCCATGAATTGGTAGACCATAAACTTTTTTTTTTTTTTTTTTTTTTTTACCCAGGGGAAATCCTTTATGGATACCCGAGAGATCCGGGGGGACCTCTCGGGTTATGTGGGACTCACCGGGAGGGCAGAGTGTCCCTCCCGGCATACCCACTAAAACCCCTGGGGGGTACCTTTCCTAGCCCATAATGAGGGGCGGAAGGGCATCGCCAAGGAGGCATTCTTCCTTCCACCCCTCGGGCAGGGCCTCAGGCGGCCTTACGCGGCCCCGAGCTCGGTGAGGAGGGGGCGTGAACCCCCCCTCTCCCACAGAACACGAACGACCGCAGCCGCGTGCGGCCTCAGACCTTGGTGGTGGAGGGGAGGATTAGATCCCCTCCTCCTGTGTTGCCTGACTGAAATAAGAGGGGGAAGGACCGGCACCCCGAGCCCTTCCCCGCCGAAGCTTGGGGGGCGGAATCTCCCAGGGGCCCCCGCCCCTGGGACACCCCCACCGCCGGGAGGGGGGATGTGAAAACACCCCCCCCAGCTAAAAATAATAAGTTGAAAGGAGGGAGAACCCTCCTTCTATAAGGAAGAAGAAGAGGGGGCCCTCCCCTTGGGCCGGGAGCAAGCCCCGGTCCTCCGGGAGGACCCCCGTGTAATCACGGCCGCTGATGGGCTAGCCGACGCCGGGGGATTCTCCGAATCCTCCTAAAGATAGGAGGGGGAAGGGCCCCAACGCCGGCGACATCCTGAGTCCCAAGGTAGACCATAAACTGTAAAAATTATCGTTTCAGAAAAAAAATTGGAAATAATTCTAAGTAATAAAAGAATAGTTTAACTCACCAAAAAGAACAAGTGAACAAATCAAATTTTAATTTTAACACATCCGGTAATGTAAGATACATTATAAATGAAATACAATTATAATTATGTCTATCCTTGACAAGTTCAAGTGAAACGAAAAGACATTAGAGAGAACAACCAATAAAAGTATAATAAGTTTATAAAATATTAAAAAAACCATAAATCATATTCGCAAAAATTTTTTCAGAAAGGTGTCAAGAGTATAAATATATCTTAAATTTTAAATAAATCTTTGTTCATATACATTCTGTAGATTTCTTAATACAACAGAAAATTCAACAAATTATGTCAAAGGATAAAAATATAAAAGTAAAAGTAAAAATAAAATAATAAAATAAAAATAAATAAATAAATAATAAATTAATAAATAAATGAATAAATAAATAAATAAATAATAAAAATAAAATTAAAAATAAACAGGAATAAATATGATATAAAATTAAATGTTATGAGTAAGGTTTACAATTTTTTATAAATGGAGCTATAATGTAAAAATTAAATGCCTGTCTGTAGATTATACTAATCTTTTGTAATTTAATATAGGCCATTACCGTAATTAATATAAGCCATTTCCGTTTGGATAAAAATCACTCCTTATCTAAAATTTCAATATTATCCCAGTCAAATTCATGTTGTAACATAAGTTCTTTCTGTGTTCGGTAATTGTTCGTGTCAACGTGAATAACTTCTTATCCGCACTGTGGTTTGTATCACAATATTTTTTATTTTGTCTAACTGAATACATCGAGTGTATGAATGTTTGACATTGTTCCAATCGCACTTCACGACACGCCTGGGGTGCAACACTGAGTCGGAATTGGTTCACAATCGAGTTGTGTGTGTCGACGACAACGCTTAGGGGCGCGTATACCCTGAGTCGTCGCACTTCGTTTCGAGTTCACTTCGCGACAACGCCTAGGAGTGTAACATCCTGAGTCGGAATACTCACGACAACGATATGCACGTCGACGACAACGCTTAAGGGTGCGTATATCCTGAGTCGTCTTACTAACACTGTAAAAAATTTTCATGTAAAATTACAACTATTAGAATAAGTAATTTGAGACCTACTATTATATGTGTAAATTTATTTACTCGTAGTAAAATTCCTGCTTGTAAGTAAATTTATTTTCTTGTACAGTAATTAAAATCGCATATGTAAATTTAAAACTGAAGGTAAATTTACAAAACGTTAATGTAATAATATTTCTTTTATTTGTATTATTCTAAATTAAAATATTACAGAAGTAGATAAACTTGTACAGAAACGTTTATGTACTAATACTTACCTATACTTTATTTAAATGAATTCTAACATAAAATACAAAATTTAGAGACTGTAAATTTACAAATACGTTTCGTAATATTGTTTTACGTATTTTTAATACTGCTGTTTTGAAGTATAAAATTCACAATCTGGGGTTGACCGAGCCGAATGGTTAGATATATTGATGAATGTAACAAATACGATCTCAATTCTTACTTTGATCCGATTCGCCTTGTGATCCGATTCGCCTCGGTCTACCCTAACCAAAAACATATTCTTGTTTTGAAAATATTAACATTATTAATATGTAAGCACATTATTAACATGTAAACCTTAAAATGATATTACATAACATTAAACAAATATAAGTTACTGGTCTCAATAGATTTTATATTTAATTAGATAAAGAATTGTTCAAAAGGACATAGCAGGATAAGCATGTGTGCTCTGCCCCCGCACTAATTTTATTTATATTATTACCGTAAGTTAGTAGTGATGTAAGAGTGAAAACTACCAAATATTATATTTGAAAAACATTTTGTATCAGAGTTATGGGGGTAAGATTAAAAATTAAAAAATTTAATTTTCTCATTAATGGATAAACCGATTTTGATGAAAAAAATATATGTTATGGGATTGAATGGTGTGGTATTTGACAAAAATTTTGAAAATTTTTTTTAAAAAGAAACCGACTAAAAAAATTTTTTTAATTTTTTCGAATTATTTTAAATAATTTGTTTATGAGACACTACTACCATTTTTTACTAGAAAAATCTTCAATTTATCTTGTAAAACCTATTTAATTTTCAAAACGATTGGAAGGCCTTTTTATAAACTTATTATACTTTTATTGGTTGTTCTCTCTAATGTCTTTTCGTTTCACTTGAACTTGTCAAGGATAGACATAATTATAATTGTATTTCATTTATAATGTATCTTACATTACCGGATGTGTTAAAATTAAAATTTGATTTGTTCACTTGTTCTTTTTGGTGAGTTAAACTATTCTTTTATTACTTAGAATTATTTCCAATTTTTTTTCTGAAACGATAATTTTTACAGTTTATGGTCTACCTTGGGACTCAGGATGTCGCCGGCGTTGGGGCCCTTCCCCCTCCTATCTTTAGGAGGATTCGGAGAATCCCCCGGCGTCGGCTAGCCCATCAGCGGCCGTGATTACACGGGGGTCCTCCCGGAGGACCGGGGCTTGCTCCCGGCCCAAGGGGAGGGCCCCCTCTTCTTCTTCCTTATAGAAGGAGGGTTCTCCCTCCTTTCAACTTATTATTTTTAGCTGGGGGGGGTGTTTTCACATCCCCCCTCCCGGCGGTGGGGGTGTCCCAGGGGCGGGGGCCCCTGGGAGATTCCGCCCCCCAAGCTTCGGCGGGGAAGGGCTCGGGGTGCCGGTCCTTCCCCCTCTTATTTCAGTCAGGCAACACAGGAGGAGGGGATCTAATCCTCCCCTCCACCACCAAGGTCTGAGGCCGCACGCGGCTGCGGTCGTTCGTGTTCTGTGGGAGAGGGGGGGTTCACGCCCCCTCCTCACCGAGCTCGGGGCCGCGTAAGGCCGCCTGAGGCCCTGCCCGAGGGGTGGAAGGAAGAATGCCTCCTTGGCGATGCCCTTCCGCCCCTCATTATGGGCTAGGAAAGGTACCCCCCAGGGGTTTTAGTGGGTATGCCGGGAGGGACACTCTGCCCTCCCGGTGAGTCCCACATAACCCGAGAGGTCCCCCCGGATCTCTCGGGTATCCATAAAGGATTTCCCCTGGGTAACCAAAAAAAAAAAAAAAAAAAAAGTTTATGGTCTACCAATTCATGGACATTTGTGTGGCTTGTTGATTGGTTATTCCATAAGTCACTTTGAATTCCCAAAAAACATGTGACTTGAAATTTTCTTCCGTTTGTTAATTTTTTAAAGATGGCTTGAAGAGGAGCCAAAACATTCAAATCTAAACTGATGGAATCTCAATAGTATTCTTCTAATTTTATTAAAATACGCACCTACATCCGTGTTGATTTTTAATTTCTTATACCCAGTTGCTCTATATTTTTATATAAATAAATAAAAATCCTAATCTAGACATTCGAGACGAAGGTTCCAAGACTTTCCCTGAAATGGATTCCAAAGTCTTCGGAAAAGTTTCTAAACGCTTTCTGAAATATTAAATAATTCCAAAATCCTTGGAGGAAGAGTTTACCAAATTATTATTTGATTCCAAAATCCTTAGAAGAAAAATTTGTCTTTCTTGAAATTTTAAATAATTCCAAAATGAGAGGAAACGTTATGAAACTTCTCCAGAAAATTTAAATAAGCATAGAATTAAAAAGAAGATTTTCAAACTTTTCGTCTCGTTTATTGAAGAGGAAAATAACCAAGCTTCACTATGCAATACGACACATTTCTACTTAAGAGAGTCAAAAAGAAAAACTCCTCAATTTTTTTTGGAAGAAATGAAAATTTTAAACGAATATCTACAAAAAATAGTTAATCAATAATAAATTATAATTAATCAATTAATTAAATATTAAATAATCATATTAATAATTAATAATTATATAATCAAGATAATACCATTATTGTTGTACTATATTATTGTTGAAGGAATAATAACAAGAATACAATTCTACATATAACTCTGATATCAAAAATTTTTATCATATTAAATTATAATATTAAATAATTTATAATATTTATTATATTAAAAAGAAAAATACAAAATTTCAAATATTTTGGCGTCTACATAAGCTTAATCTCAAGATATGATCAAGAAAAATTTATGCCTAAACGTAAATTGAAACGTAAAGAAGAAGAAGAACAAACAGCATCAATTGATATTATAAACGATATTCCGCAAGATTGTTTTATGTTATCAGAGGAACCTAAAAGGGACAGACTTACAGAATTATTACGTTTAGAACATACCTACTCAAGAAAAGAAAAGTGTGATAAAACTTATAACTAATAGTTAGGACAGATTTTATGTTGCCGGAGAAAAACTAACAGCAACTCATGTATTATATTAACACTATATTAACAACAGATGATTGATCCATACTCGACAATACAGATTCCCGCAAATTTATAAAAAAGAAATAAATAAACAGGTAGAAGAAATATCATAAAATCTTCTCAGTCATCTTATAATACACCTATTTGGACCAAAAAGGGAAGATTCGAGAGGAAATAAATGTTGGAGAATGATTTTATTTATATATTCATAGGTTTTCAAATTCTAAATGATAAAACTATTGGCAATCCTTTACCAACATTGTCGATAATTTAAATCAATTAAATGGAGCGCAATACTTCTTAATATGTCTAGCTCTGGATTCTATCAAATATAAACGGATCCCGCAGATAATTATAAAACTGGATTTATAACTTCTTTCGGTCATTAATTCAACAAAAATGTCTTTTGGATTAAAGAATATTCTCGCTACCTTTCAACGATTAATGGATTTAGTAATAACGGGGTTTAGAAGGTGAAAAACTATTTGTTTATATGTATGATATAGTTCATTTACTTCCTTTGTTGGATGAATACGAAAGAAAATATAACTTATTGATAAAATGACTTGATAAAGCTAATCTAAAATTACATTAGTCCGATAAATGTGAATTTTAAAAATAGAAGAGCGATAATATATTGTGTTAAACATTTACAATCATATCTGTACAAATGGAAATTCACTTTATATTACAGATCAAATCTTTACTTTGGTTTAAAAACACAAAACGCAAATATAACAATACTCCACTGGAGATTAAAATTTGCAGAATACAACGTAGTATATAAAGAGAGTAAAACTAATGTAAATGTCGATGCCTGTCAAGAAATCCGGTAAATTTTGAGGAAATAAACTGTAATATAATTAACCATAAAAGGTTTTTGAACCCCAGCAATTTGCAAAACGCAAAAATAAATAATTTAGTAAAGTATAAAAATATTGCATTCATATCCACTAGTGAAAGACAATGAAAAGGCCGAAGGGAAGGCCAAAGTTTTGACCCAAATTACAGTGTGGCGGTCGGATCACACGCACCTGCACGCACGCAACCCGAACATCACAGCAAGAATATTAATTTATTTTCCGCAACGCGCTCGCGAGAGGCCGTGATAGTACCACGGAACGCCGCTAGGCTGCGGCTAAACTCGTAAGTGAAATCCGTTACCGATAGGTATAAGTAGAGAGGCCAGTGAATCGATTGATACTCACTTATTGTGGGTCTACGTGAGCTGTGGTTGTTGTGTTAGTCGTCGATGTTTCGTGACGAGATATTTTATTTTCATGATGTAGATCTTTGAATTTGATTGATGATTTGAAGCAGGTAAATTGAAGTTTTGAATAATGATAGGGAAAATCGAATGTTTCGGTTTTTGGTTCGTTAGAGCTACGAACAGTTGCTGTGTTGTAATTACTGCAAAGTACTATACATACTCAAGTTATTTGTATGAAAAAAATTCAATACATAACAGATATGAAGATATATTAATTTATTAATATATATAATAATTACAAATAAAAAGTAATAAATAACGTGTTCTAAAGTTAACCCTAGTACTTCTAGTAGGAAGAGTTTTTTTTTGTTTCGAAATTTAAATCGATTGGAGTCACTGCGTGTCAACTTAAATCTTTTATCATTTCGATTGAACACCCCGATAACAGAGATCCTACAACACTTGTTTTAAACAAAATAAAAATTTGATTTGAATAAATGAAACACACAAAAGTAATAATCTTATAAAATATATTCCAAGTTCCAACAAAATAAACATGAATTAAACTTTTAACACTAGTTATATGCTTATTGAAGAAACGTAAATATTTAAAAACATATTTACATCATTTTTGATGATCGAATTTCGACCTGTTTGTATGAAATAAAAGAATTTTTATATCAAGATATACCTATTAATATAACTCAAAATATGCGAAAAAAAATAAAAATAATAATCTAAATTGAAACAAAGTGAAGAATAATCTCATAAAATATATCATAAAATATAAAATATATCATAAAAAGTCTTGAAACTTTGAATAATACATACCTACTTATTGGGAAAAAGCATTTAAAAATATTATTTTATCTACATTTTTTGACGAAAGACAGTTTCTTTTGTCGTTGGTCAATTGGCCTGTTTTAGAAAATATCCTCTCTGAAGAAACCGACGTTCCCGGAATATAGAAGTATTTCGTGGCTAATTCATATAATTCGGGAAAAACATTAGTTTGTGTTTCTTCCAGAACTCAAATGGACTCTTCAATTGTTCTACATGAGGAAACTTTAAATATTGCCTTATTGCGAGTATTGCAGTTGTAGTTGGAGTAGTATAAGATTTAATTCGAGTCATTTTATTATCAAAGTAAGTCCATATGTTTTCAGCATTTTGTGATGTTGATGTAGCAGATTCTAAAGTAGTTAGAGTTGACGAATTATATTTTTTATGTATCAAATAGGTAAGTTTAACCGAAATCCATTTTTAGGTGTTATTAGGTGGCATTTTCTTCTAATCCAAATGCTATTTTTTTTAAATCTTGGATCTAAAAAAGTTGCTTTGGAAACTATTTTAATTTGTTCTAAACATCTAAGCCGGCGATTAACTTTTCGATAAACTCGTTTTCAACATTTCACCACAATCACTTTGAGTTTGTATATTTTTAAGGATGTTATATATATATTTTTAAGGGTGTTGTAACTTTTTATCAATGGTGTAATCAATGAGATGGTTGGGTATTTCTCGCCGGAAAGAACCGTAGTGTAATTAAGATTTCAACAAGTTTCAATATTGGAACACAATCTTTTAAAATCATACATTAAGAAGCATTTAAAAATTTAGGAGCTTTCGGGAGATTGGTTATGACCATCGAAAGGGCATCTTTAATTTGCAGAAGCCTTTCCATTATTATAAGAGAAGAGTTCCATCGTGTAACTCTTAACATTGCTTAATTTTTAGTATTGGAAATTCCATTTGAAGTTGAATGTTTTTCAATTTTTCTATGGCAAGAAACACTGTTTGAAATGGACTAGATTTCTACATTTCTTTAGAATTTTGGTAAGGATGTAATTGGATGATACAGCCTCAGTTACACTTAAGTTTAGAGTGTGTGCCACATATGGATGGTGATATTTTTGCAAATGTTGACTTATTGATTTTTTAATATTTGCTCCATTGTTTAATACAATAGTTATTGTTTTATTGAAAATTTGCCATTTATTTAAAACGGTTGTCAATACACTTACAATATCTTTTACAGTGAGATCCACAAATTTCTTTGGTTACCAAAACATTAGAACACATTTTATCATCATGAATAAAATAACTAGTAACCGTTAATATATTCTTTAGCACTAGCAGATGTCTAGATGTCTGTTGCAATCGCAACATTTCCATCGGAATTCAGTTTTTTCTTCAACTCCAAAACTGATTCTGCATATAAATTTGGCAATATATTTACAGATAAATGTTTTCTGCTTGGTAGAGTATACAAAGGATTTAATTTGTTTGTATATTCCCGAAAACCTTCATTTTCAACTATAGATAATGGCTGATAATCAGATGTTATCATTTGGACTAATTTCATATCAATTTCTTTTTTATCTTGAGCTGATAGTTCATTACATTGGGTTCCAAATAATTTTAATTGTCGTGGACGTTTAGTTACGAAATTCGATTCATCACTATTAGCTTTTCTTTTTGAGGAAGCATTTTGTGACACAGCTACAGGATGTAGATACATTTTCAATAGAAGATGGAGGTATAGGATTATTTTCTTCCAAAGTTCTTTGAGGCTCATTCTCTTTTTCAGGTAAAGTCATCGTTTTCTACTTTGTAGGAAAAAAAACCGATTCAAAAATATTCAAAATAAAATGCTGCAAATTGTTATAAATATATATTCTTTAATTTATACTTTAATTTATACTTTAATTTATACTTTAATTTATACTTTAATTTATACTTTTAATATAGCGTTTTGAAATAAAGCAAGATCTGAGAGCGATTAATGATGTCATTGACCAATTACAATTATTTCTCTGAAGAATAAATCTGTGATTGGCTGTGATTGATCAATCACGTCAATCTCAGATCGATCAAACTTACTTTATTAACTCAGGAAATAAGGTAATAATTGACGTGCAATCTGGCAATTGATACATTTATTAAAGATCACAACGTTTCGACCATAAGATTTGGTCCTTTTCAAGTGTATCTGTCAATATAATAAAAGAAGGAAACAATACAATAAAGATGTGTTACAAATATATATAGATTATCAAGATTATTACTTACAATTTAAGCGTGTGACTCGGGAATTACATTATAATATAAAATTAAAAAGTAAGATGTTAAAAATGTCTAGCAATTCAATACGCGTCAACTGTTCATGGCCGTTAAAAACAGACTAAATGATTAGGTATGAAAATTGTTAAAGGAGTCATAACATAAAAATAAACAAAAGCGGTACGGGGGGGGCGAGGCGTGCTATCAGCTGTAACGCAACAATGCTGAATAATAAGTGACGTGAAATTTCGCATAGTCGTAGAGAATTATACAATGTCAATGAGACGATCATATAACGCTGACAAATTTTCTGTGTCTCTCTGTAGATTTATCGCAGAACTGCATTTCTTTATGAAAACCATTTCGGCAATTTCACGCTTTTTTGTGTGATTTTCCTTATAAAGAATTTCAGGATTTTTCCAGTCGAATTCATGGGAATGAGACACCCGATGACTGCTGACTACTGAATGATTGGATGGGTGTTTTTTAATATCATAACTATGTTCTTTTATTCGAGTACCTAGATGTCTTTTGGTTTGACCGATATAGCATGCATTGCAATTAGAGCAATCCAACTTATAGACTAATTCAGTCTGTTTGGCAGCATCGAGTGTGTCTTTACCATTTTTTATAATCGAATTTAATTTGTTGGAAACAGTGAATATGACGTTTAAATTGGTGTTTCGTATTGTGCGTTCAATGTTCTCACCCAAGTTTTTGGTATATGGGATGAGGATGCAATTTCTACAATCAAAGGTATTGTGATTGAGAGAGGAATCATTGTCAAGTTGATTGCGGAGTGAGTATAACCGTTTTTTAACAAACTTATTTATGATGTGTGTGGGGAAGCAATTGTTGTGAAGGATCTTTTTAACTATGTTAATATTATTATTATGGAATTGAGTGTCGGAAAGTAGGATGGCCCTGTCTACTAAATTAATTATGGAGTTTTTCTTGTATTTGAAAGGATGGTTTGAGAAATAATTAATGTATCGTCCTGAGAAAGTGGGTTTTCGATACCAATTTGTGATGAGGAGGTTGTTTTGTCGGATGACTATGGTGTCTAGGAAGGAAATGGAGGAATTTTTTTCAATTTCGTGGGTGAATTTTATTCTCGGGTGGTAGTCATTGAACACATTAACAACAGTTTAAAATTCATTTTTGAATTTTAGTTTTTGGAACGACCATAAAAATATCATCGACATATCTGTAGTATATAGGGACTGTGAAATCTAATAAGTTCAAGGAATGGGTTTCGAGGTCGTCCATCACTAGGTCCGCTAAAATAGGAGACAGAGGGGAGCCCATAGGGCTGCCAAAGACTTGTTCGTAATGTAATCCACCAAAACCAAAACTTGTGGAAGACAGAATGGAATCGATAGCAAATAAAAATTGTTGCATGTTGAATTTAGTTGCTCTCTCTATGTGTTGCCAACGTGATTCGATGGCTTTAAATATCAATTCTTTAGAGATGTTATTGTATAAGGCTGTGACATCAAGAGAGAGTAACACATCGTCAGGGTGAATGTGTGTGTTTTTTATGATATTCGCGAACGTCCAACTATCTTTAACGTGTGATTTTGGCTTTGGTAGTGACTTCTCCAAGATTTCATGTAAGAATCTAGCGATGCTGTATGACGGACTTCCTGATGCCGATACAATGATGCGTAAAGGAGAGCCACTTTTATGGATCTTTGGCAGCCCGTAGCATCTTGAAAGATTTCCAT
The DNA here is from genome assembly GCA_901521435.1 of Crematogaster levior. Taxonomy (NCBI): domain Eukaryota; kingdom Metazoa; phylum Arthropoda; class Insecta; order Hymenoptera; family Formicidae; genus Crematogaster; species Crematogaster levior. The sequence continues at coordinate 46,940 of CABEGB010001424.1, read as the reverse complement.
TCGTGCATCTTAGATTTTTGTAAGTGTATTCGTCAATGATGTGGTTGTTCCTCCAACTATTTAAAAGATCTTTCATTTTTGTTTCTACGGATTTTGTTGGGTCTTTTTTTAATTTTTTATAAGTAGTTTCGTCACTTAACAAAGTTTCCATGCGTTTTTTGTAATCGCCGCGATCCATAATAACAGTTACTTGGCCCTTGTCGGCTTTGGTTACAAACAAATCAGGGTTATGACGTAAAAATTCTCTTGCTATATTAAAGTCTCTAAGGATGTATCTATCTATTGTACTCATATGTCTGTCCGTGCACAAGAACTTTGTTAAGGCATTGCAAACAGAGTTGCGAGTTGCGTTCTGAACGTTATTGCTTAGTCTACTGCAGCAGCTTTCGACGTTCTTGATAATGCCAACTGCGGTTTGTATACGGTTTTTCGGGTCTTTTTTGTTAAATGGAAGGGCAAAATTGTCACCCAAACTTAAAAAGCTTAATATTGAATTCGGAACTCTTTTTCCGCTGATGTTTCTGATCCATTTTGAGGTATCGATGTTAGATAGAAAGTCGTTAGTGTTATTCCGTCTCTTTAAAATGTTGTTAAATTTGTCTATAGATTTATGTTTGCAATTACGATTGTATCTGTCAATATTATTTTTGTTGTCATTAAAAAAGGCCGTTACGGTGTTTGAAGGAAGGTTATTGCGAAGTTCTTCTTCAATTTTGATAATTTTAGAATTTAGGTGTTTGAGATTGACATGAGCGTCTTTGATTTCTAAATTCAATATTTTCCTTTGGGTGAGTTCCCTAAGTGCGCTGAATTTTTGTCTAACTCTATATCCCATTAATGAGATGTCCAACCGTAAATAAAAGATATGTGGAGGTAATACCTCATATTTCCTACAACGGATAAGAAATGTTAACTGATGTTTTTGTAGGTGCATCTTCTTACAAGTATTAAGCCAAGATTTTAGGAGTCTTGTATTGTTCCATCCATATTGAACAGTGATGTCATTAAAAAATCTTCCTGTTGGAAGCACCATCGTTTTAAGTCAGTGGTGTGATAAAAATATATGAATAATCTTCTCTTCGCCAGTGATATCAAAACTCAGGAAATAAGGTAATAATTGACGTGCAAACTGGCAATTGATACATTTATTAAAGATCACAACGTTACTTTATTAAAAAATGTTATTTTAAATGTGTGGAAAATTATTTGATAATATAAATGAATACGTATGAAATTATTTTGTCAGACTTTGTTTTTTTCAATATAGCAAAAATTAATATTAGGCAAAATTCTCGAATAGCAAAATCTGGAAGTGAAAAACTCAATGTATGCAAAACATAACATTTAAGAGAGATGACTTCTAAGCTAATTTTATTTGGGAATTGTAACTCTAAAATTTTAAAATTAGTTTACATATGATATTTTTAAATTTCTTAAATCATTTCGAACATTTTTTAAATATAACTGGACTTGAAGGCGCTTTTAGTTAATAATTTTAAGATTGTATTTTTCATTATGGACTTACTCTTTTTTATAGGATATACTAACATTTCAGGTCTTGAAGGATCATTCTCGTTAAATTGTTTTAGATGAATTTGCTTAAGATGCTTTTTTAGATTTGTTGTGTTTGCATGATATGCAAGTTGTTCTTTGCATATAGAACAAATAACATTTTTTTTATCTTTACCTTTAATATAATAATCCCACACGGTGAATTTTTTCGCTCTTGATTTCATATTTATTACTCATAATTATATTGATTAAGACTTATAGCGGTTAAGTATAAAATTCACGTTACTATTGTTCCCAAAAGTAAAGCTTATATTATTAGTGTTGCCAGGCGGAGAAAGTTACATGGCACATGCACACAATTAGAATTAGACGTGTCGTTTGCTAGAATCAATGCGAGAGCCGCGAGAGCAAGAACGAGAACTGTCCTACAAAATATAAGGTTGTAAGTTGTTGTAGGGTCAAAATTTCTGAAGTGGGCCACCAAAAACCCAGCTGTCGAATTTCAATCCGATTTTTGGGTGATTTTGTTCATTGACATGATAAAAAAATACGTATTTTTTATTTTTTTGAAATTCGACTTTTTGACAAAGTTATAAACAAAAAAAGTTTTGGACCGTTAAATAGCGATATCTCAGCAACTAATCAATAAAAAAATCTGAAAAAATTCGTAGATATCTGTCAATACTAATAGAATGAAATAATATCCCAAATTAACAAAAAAATTGAAAATTGTTTATAATGAATTAATTTTTTAATAAACATTTGAATATTTAACCAACTTCTGGAGCATCGATTAAAAAATTTTTTTTTTCGTTTTATTCTAAATTTTATAAGCTACTTTTCCCAAAAAGAAAATTTTTGGGATCTCAAATAGAAAAAAAGTTATGAATTTTTTACCGCTTCGTGCGGCCTCGCCGTTTTCTTAGTCGTCACCATCATCGTCGCGCGCTCTCAGTTACTCTGTCTTCAATATTTAAATATATACAGAATAAAAAGTATTTATTATTTTGAATTTTCATAATGTTATTTAATATTAAATAATAGTCAATATTATTTACAAACTTTTTGAAACTTTACAGTACTTTCAGAGTGAAAAGAAAAAAAACTTATTTTAAATGTGCCGCGCAATTATAAACAAATGCGAATCGCGAGCTGTGTACACGTTCAATCTTGCATACAGCTTTTGTTTTGTCGCTATCGCAGTTTGCGAGCATTATTTTTTCAGTTTTTATCATGGCACCACCACGTACGTGTTGTAATCCTTTCAATAAGAAAAATCATAATAATATTACTAAAAATTTGTTTTTTATTTCTGAAAATTATAATAAAAAATTTAGTGAAGTGTATGGTTTGAATGTCTGTGAGACTTGTAAAAGACTAATTTATTTAAACAGTTTCAGTTCTTGTGATTGCATAACTTATAATGAAACAACAGATATCCGTAATATAGGCAGAATACAGAGTAAGAAATCAGTAAGTGTAGAAAACTGTACTATATTATAATTATTATATACTTATAATTAGGACAATAGTTTCCACGTCACCCGTGAGGTACTATTGCTGACGCGTTTTTTTTAAGTAGTTTCCCCAGTAGGCCTACTCCACTGAAGAGAACAATAAAAGAACAGTAAAAGAATTAATGAACGAGAGAGTGGAAATCAAAGAAACTATAAGCAATTGATATTTAAATATTTGAGTAGCCGAATAGGGGGTGTTCTAAGCCCGTGGGATGACGCGGGACGGGTCGAGGAGCGGGGGGGATTTTTCACGGGGAATGCTATAAGAGATGGACGAGGGGAAAGAGACGGCAGGCGAGGGCCCCTCAGCGTCCCCCTGTTTTCGCGTGGTGGGGGGAAGCCATGGGTTTCAATCCCCACATGGGGTTGGGGAGAGTTATTGGTTTGAATCCCCACATGGATCGGAACCATTGAGTTCTATAAACATACTGGAGCGAACCTTTCAGGAGTGGGGATGTCTCCATCGATTGAAAAAGACAGATAGATTACGTGAGGCTAGTCTTCCTTGTCAGCGATTCGCTGATTGGTTAACCTCATTATAATATCATAGCTAAAAACATCACCTCTATCATGTTTTATATTGGATCATGTTTTATATGGATTGAAAAATGTTAAATACATAAGTGAAAAAATTGTAACAAGTAAATAATAAAAAAAATTAAATTCTTAATAATAATTACTTGGAATTAGAAAATATTTTTGATAATTTTATCTTTTATAATTCTTAAAATTATTAATCTTGTTAATTATTTTTAATATTTTGTATTTCTTTATATTTTATTAAAAATTTATTTCTAAAAAAAATTTAGTAATAATTATGATATTACATACATATATATGATATGACATACTGTATATTTATATAATTATAAAAACCAAATTATATATTAATTTTACTAATATTATTATGATAATAAAAATAAATAAAATTAGTTTACTTTCGGATTCCGTTTCAAAGTCATAGAAATATTAACAATAGTAGGATAGTAGGATGCCATATACACATAATGTCGTTACACACACAGTTTCTTGCGATGAGAAACATTAAAATTTTGAAACTTAAACTTGTTATATCTCCTAAACCAATGTCGTCCCGGACTTGGTTTTTGCGGGGATTTACTCAAAACAACTTTCTTTACAACATATCCAAAGAGCGATGAAATCGGTGAGGTGTACCGTTTTCCGAATATTTACCATAAACACTAAAAGTATCAATAATAAATCCTAAAGCAAATGTTTTTCTTTGGTGTTGTAAAATATCAATATTGTCAACTTTTAAATTTCGAATATACTGTCGATAACGAGAAAATACTTCTTTAAAATATGCTAAATTATTTGGAAACATAGGCGATTTATGTTTTCCATAAGAATTTCGCGTGTTCATCATATCAAACAAATGATCAAATATTTCAATAAATTCAATTGTTGCTCCGCTTCCAATAAAATTGTTATGATTTTGAGATTTTAAATAATTGATAGCGTCTGCAACACTACTGCTAATTGTTTGGACTGCCAGACGAACATTCATCTTTCTTTTAAAATACTGCATATGCATATTTGATAATTTATTTGACAATTTTAAATCAATTTCTTCTTGCACGACATGTAAATTTCGTATAAAAGTATGAGAAATTTGACCCGTTAATGAAGTAATATTATTTTTTTCCATGAAAGTATTTCGACATAATTTTATCATATGAGCTGGATCAGCAATAAAATATATTTTTATATTTTGTTGATTCGGATGAAAAAAATATGTTTTCATTGTATCGTCTTTATGAAATGTAAAATTACATCCCAACATTCGCATGGTGACAAAATTAGTTTCTGTGCCATCACATGTTATTGATCGAATTATGATTCCGATATTGTACATTTGTTTAATTGCTTCTAGTAACAAGGTACTTTGTATTTTAGCACTTATTCCATTGATTAGAAAGTATGCAATTGGTAATTTAAACTTTTGGCTATAAGACACTATTTGAAAAATTAACGCTTCTTTCGCAAATGCATCTTTATCTTCTTTTAAAATACCGTCATAGTCAATTTTATCACAAATCTTATCTCTACCTTCATCAAAAATTAATTGAGATCGTATTGCCATAGCGTCCATAATTAATCCAACGTTTCGTAAATAGCTATTTTTTTTCCTCTTTTACAACTTTTTGTAAATATAACAATACGTTTTGTAAAAAACCTGGATTACAATTATGACTAGACAACCATTTTCGCAATGTTACAACGTGAGGTAAAGTTAATTTTTCTCTAACAAATTCATACGCTTTTGGACTATAAAAATACAATGTCATCGCAAATTGTTTTATATTGTCACTATAAGTTGGTCTCATTAAAGATAAAGCACTATATTGCAATTCATTCCAAAAGATTTCTTTTCTGTCATCCGGTATAAACTTATGCACAGCCTCTTCTAATAATACTATATTATTACCTTGTTCTTTATGTTTCTTATCGTTTTCTAATTGCTTTATTTTATCTTCACATCTTTTTAGTCGTTTTGTCAACATTTGTTGATGCTTTTTAAAATTGCGTTTTAAATTATTGGTGTTCGGCGGGGGGTCTCGATTGTCCCGCCGGAGGCGAAATTCCAAATTTGAAAGCGAAGTGATAACCGCGGCGCGGACGGCTTGTAGAAGACGCGAACCGGCGATCCGGCAGTTATCGCGAGAACATGCAATAGGCATGCGAAATACGGCAAGCAAGATAAAGCAAGAGTAGCGACTCACCGTGGCCGGTCGATCCTCTAGACCTCCTGTAGACTCCGTCCAGCTCCGGTACTCCAGGCGGCATGCAAGAAGCTGCGAGCGTCCACTAGGCAAGGCACAAACGTGAGCAAGCATGCAAGGAGCCAAGGCAGAGAGTCAGGCACTAGCACAAGCAGCGGCGAGAAATCCGAAAGCCCGGGCACAAGAGACGGCAAGCAAAGCAAGGAGCGGGTGTGCACAATTTTTGAAATATGTGTTCTCAGTCCGGCGACTCAACGGCAAGTGCCGCGGCTCGGGGTGTCTCTGCAAAAGTCCCGCAGACAGTACCCCGTTCGCCAAAAATGATTACCGGCCCGCGATGATCGATGGCAGCACCAGGACCGATAAGTCGCTCATCTGCTGCTGCCAGATCGCCGCTTCGGCCGATTCATTAGGCATAACGCCAAAACATGCAAAATCAACTAAAACTAACTACTTATAAACTATCAAGCAACTAATACAAGAGAATAACAAAATCAACTAACGATACTAAACTAAACTTAAGAACTATATACAAAGTGTGAGCGATCCGAACAATTGGTATCATGCATACTTGGATATGTTTGTGTGTTTATATTTTTTGTATGTATAACTTCATTTTCCTTAAAACAAAAATTAAGTAATGAATTAATTTTAAAAACTGTATGTATATATGTACTTGTATATGTTAAATCTATAAATTACTTACATCTATCGATAAATCACATAATTCGTTTGTATCACATTTTACTTCACTTTGTATGTTTGTATTTGTTTTCGGTATATTTTCTTCAGTCATGTTAATATTCTGATTCTGAAATGTAATTTGATTCCAATTAAATTTTAATACAATGTTAAAAACTATTTATAATAATTATACCTCATCTAATAAGTTTGAATTAATCAAGTGTAGTTCCTTTTTGTAATCAATTTCTTGCAGTGTCATTCTTTTACTGTCAAATAATGTTGGGATAGTTTCTTTATTCAAAATATTTTCTTTTACTGAAATTAGAACAAGACTTAAAAAATTTTGGTGAAAAATGTAAGCTACATATTCTTGAATTCTTTGTGATATTTTTATTTATTAATAAAGATGGGGGAATTGCTTTTATCCATTTATGTAGTATGTCTTCATTTTTAGGAAAACTGAAAATTATATAAAGTTATAAAATTATTAACTAACTATAATATATATTATATTTTAAAAAATTGTAACTTTGGAAAGGTTATGTAACATACAATGTTTCATTTAATCAATTACAACTTACCGATGAAAAGTTATGCTACTGTCAGGACACCACACACTTTTACAATTTCTAATGACGCAATTTACAACCATATTTCACTTTTTATTTAATGAAATAACGAGATGTTTTGATATAAAGTTCACTACATTTTTAAGCAAAGGTCGTATGTTTTCAGCTCAAGCAATAGAACGTAAAAAGAGACAGAGATCCTCACATTGCTATATGTGTCCTTTTCTAAACCGCGGACGCAGTTTTTTTTGTTCGGGATACGGAAGGCTCGCTCCAGTATGTTATAGAACTCAATGGTCGGCACGTTCCCCGCGGGGTGTGCGGGGAACTTATCGACTGTTGGTTAGAAACCCCCGTGGGGTGTCGTCGTCATCGTCCGGGGGACGCGCGCTTGTCGCGTATCTCCACCGGAAGTTGCGGGCGGCGCGTTTTTCGCCGTGAGTAATTTTTCCGAGAAATCGCGTTTTCCGTCGAGGGACGTGGCGTTATCTCGTCCCGAGAAATCGCGGATTTTCGCAACGGATTCGCGTTTTCCTTCGGGGAGTGACGGGGGAGCGTTCGGGGGCGATGACGGTATAAGAGCGTTTCCGTCGGCGCCTCGTTTCGATCGTTGGTGATTTTCGATTCGACGTTAAATCGATTATAAAAATGAGGTTATTCGATGAAAGAGGAAGAGAAAAATCAGTTTTACGATCCGATCGACGGAGTGGCCCGAGGACCATCAGATATATGAAAATTTTTTAAAAAGTTTTTGCCGTCAAACCGTTGGTGTCTGAAACGTGCTACTTTTTACCGTCCGAACCGTCTTCGAGAATGTATTTCGAAGCCGGGGAAATGGAAATGAATGGTTTGAATCGTGAGGAGTACGAGGAGTTGACATCAGATCAACATATTATTAGCGGGCCGTTATTCGGATTATTTCTCCAACTTAAAACTTGCAAGGGTGATTTTTATCCCAAAACCCATTTTTGAGGAAAAACAAAAAATCACGTGTCAAATAGTTTCTAAGGAACTACTTATATGCGCAGTTTCAGAATAATCGGTGATTATCACTTCCCTAGTGTTACTTGTAAGACATACGCCAGGAACCGCACGTTTTTGGGCAAACTGCACTTATTTAAATCATCATAACTACAGATCATAATGCACTTTAGGTGTTGTTTTTCAATAATTATAGCATTTTTATTTACAAAAACAATTAAACTTTTAAACAATTAAATTTCCTAGTACTTTTTTAACGTATGGTACTGCGTAAAACATTTTCCTCTATGAACAAGGACCAAACAAAATTTACATAAGTATCTAGATTCGCTCCTTTTTCCATGAGCGGCACAAACTCTGCAGGCTCTCGTAGGAAATTTTTTCTTTCCACTCGCTGGCATATACGTAAGTTCATGCTGCTTCATATCACCTGACAACCTTTTGGGTGGATCTTTGCTCTCCTTGCACCCCCAGGGGAAGGGCTGGACAGATTTGTCTCTGGTTCCGGAGAGCCTTCATTATTGTCATCCGTTATCCAGTCTCTCGCCACCGATAGCAGAAACTGTTTATACTTCATTTTTGCTTCTGGATTGAAGACGTTGTACACTCTAAATGAATTAAAAAGTCCACAATTTATAAGGTACGGCACTACTTTTTTTGTCCATTTCGTTTTCCTTAGAATGGAACAACACGAAAGGAATTGATCCGCACGGTCAACGCCTTTCATGTAGGCATTGTATTCCTTGATGCAGGTAGGTTTTACAATATTCTCTCCCGTTTTTCTATTTTTTTTTCCTGTTGTCGAGACAGAAGTGTCATGGATCATTGATATCATTCGGACAACCCGCTTGTCTTTCCATGTTAGGAGAAGAATATCGCCTTTTCTGGAAAATATTATGTCATTTTTTTTTCATTCTTGATGTTTTCATTTTCAAATTTGGCGGTAAACCTCTACTCTCCCTAATAGTCCCACAGACTCTAGTTTTGTTCTGTAGCAGCAATTTAGCAGTAGATGTAGCATTGTAATAATTATCCTGGTAAATATGGTGCCATATGCCAAGATAGGGTCCAAGGACTGAAAGAACGATTTCTTGCAATTTCTTTCCTTCAGCAGTGTATATCTCCATATTGCAGATATAGCCGGTGTCACTCTCGCACACCATCCGAACAAGTAAACCGTATTTTGTTATTTTCGCTGGGTTGTACTTGCGAAATTTTAAACGTCTTCTCCATGGAATCATTCCCTCGTCCAAAGACAACTGTTGCTTTGGTTTGTATATTGTTCGAAATTTATGCAGGAAATAATCCAGCACAGGTTAGATCTTGAAAAGTCTCCCCGAGCGACTGTCCATTTTGGTGTTATCATTGAAATGCCAGAATGTCCATATTTGCTCAAATCTATGGCGACTCATTGTCTGTGGAAATATAGGGGTACATATCAAAGGATCTATTGACCAATAGTCTTTCAAGCTATCTTTTCTTGTTTGACCCATCAGAATAATTAGGCCAAGGAATTTCTTGATTTCCTTCTGTGTAACCGGAGACCACTTTAGTGTTCTAGATGGTGTTTTGCGTTTCATTGCGGTTTGATCGTGATATAATAGTTAGACAGCTCTTTGCACAACATCTCAAACAATTCATCACCAAAAAAGAGATTGGTCACAAAGGGTACACAGAGAACACACTGAAACGGAAATGTAGTGACCCCAGCATGACCTTCAAACATTTGTAAGCGTGGTGGTGTGTCAATTTCAGACCAACAATTATCAGTAGTTTCGTCAGTGTCGGAATCACTTGAAAGCACCGCCACCCTGCGCTTCCTTACAGGTCTAATAATTTCACTGTTAGTATAATCATCAAAACAGTCATCCGCATCTTCGATCTCACTAGGAATATCTGATAAATTATTGTTAAATACTTCCGCAAGTGTATCAGTTTTGTTGGTTTCCTTCCTTTTTCTGAGAGAGGGCATTTCTAAAACCGCCAGGAACTTGAAGACGAAGACTATTCGAATGATCAAAATACAATGTAACTGCAATGCTTTATGGGTTCGTGCAATTATATAATTTTCGTAGATTGACCTGCACGGTTTCCACCAATGAGATCGCTTCATTCGATGTGGACAAAACAGTGTGTTGACATCTAAGGTCCATAACAGGTAGCGTGAAAAACGAGAAAACTCGTGAGCGGTCCTTAATGGGCCTTCTACTACAATAAGATATTAGTAATAAGTCAGAAATCAGAAGCAAGTTGTAGCGAGTCAGTAGTGCGTTATAAGACAATAATAAGTCAGTAGTCAGTGACTGAATGGAGATGGCCAAATTCCATCTCTTCCGATTTAGAACTAAAATTACGTTATGACTGACTAATCAAAAGCAATATGTGTCTGCCATTTTTAACGAGAGAACCGAGCTCGTATAACCTGAAATCTGACGTAAACTGTGTCAAAGTGTAAAAATGGAATCTTTACATTTTGAAAAAACGGATGGCATGGAGCTAATCAAGTTCGTTGAGCTTAATTGTTGCATATATAATAAAAAAATGCGAGAGTTCAAGACTGTGGATAAAAAAGAAGTATGGGCTCAAATAGGTGCCGCTTTAACCAAAAAGACGGGTATGTACAATTATTTAAGAAAATATTGATTTAAAATATCAATTTAAATATCATTATCATTTCTTTTGCTTTTATTAGGTGATCAAGCTCAAAAAAGATGGGAGAGTTTAAGGGCTATGTGGTCACGTCAACATAAAAAATACTATGAGCAAGGGCGATCAGGATCGGGTGCAAGCCAAGATACCCAGGAGTTTCAGTATTATGGTGAAATGTCATTCCTTGTCCCACATTATACTTCACGGCAGTTCGTATACTGTTATTTGTTATTTTAGAGTTTTTAAAGCTGTGTGTATGTATATGTGTGCATGTGTGTATATATATATGTAAAGAATATTTATATTTCCACACTTTTAGTAGATATATATATACATACATACACACAGCTTTAAAAATGTATATGTATGTATGTTTGTATGTAAATAAAAATTCAATATTTTTGTTCACAGAACCAAATCAAACATGAAGCGGCCTGCATCATGTATTTCCAATGATAGATCAAGTGGATCCCAGTTCGTTATCAATAAACCGTCACCTATAGTTATGGATAGTTCATGTATAGTTATTCAAGACACTGCAGACTTTGGTACTGCACAATCTGATACATACATACATCTGATACATGAGAGTGAAAGATCTGAACCTCTATCACACTTCTGAGATGAAAGATCCGTAGACCGGTCTCACTCTGAGTTGAAAAACTGTGGTGGAGGTTTTACTTATCTGATTGAAATAGCCGATATGGTATCCGAGTTTATCAGGAAGCCGGAAATCAGGATTTTGAACGGGTGATTGTCTAAATAATACACTGGCTGTATATAACACTGAGTGAAATGTATTTAACACTTGAAAGTAAAGATGTTTTACAAGATAACTGATTACTGGTGTTCGCGAGCGAACGAAGGGCTCCGCCAAGCCCTCATCACGCTGCATTGCATCGCCTGTGTTGCATGGCCTGTGCAACACAGGGGGTGCAATGCAGCAATGATATACGTGGAGAGTAGCGGCAGTGATGTGTGTTCTATCGCACGCATTACTGTCGTTGCTCTCCAGTCACGCTGTACGCGGGACTTACGTCCCGCTATCATTACATTTTTGTACTTAGCCGCGCTCACGCGGAGCGCGCTAAAGTAGAGAGACGGCGGCGCTGCCGTTTCTCTAAACATTCAAACACCTTGCGATCGTCCCCGATTATTTATTAGTATTTTCCGGGCCTTTCTGGGATGTTATCTTCTGGGTAAATTAACTCTTTGTACTTAACCTATTTGTCGAACATATTTACATCTAACCTAACCATTAACATATTTACAGAGAACTTTATTCTTGCTTTTACAGATTATTCTGTCGAGTGTGGATCTGGTGGCTTGTCAATCTTGATCCATGGTTTGATGCGGTCTGACGATAGAATCGTGTCCATCGGTTTTGAGGTAAGACTAAATCCCGGAATGTCTTTAATGACACATCGATTATTACCTAGGCTTTTCGCAACCTGATACGGGCCTTTATATTTCGGTTTTAATTTCGCATTTTCGCCTGGTTTCGCACGGGAATCTCTAACCAGTATATAATCGCCTACATTATAGATTGTCGGTTTCTAATATTTTCTATCCTTGTATTCACGATTATACTTCGCGGATCATATCCGTCGCTTGTTGCGCGGTGTTTCTCAATGCTGTTCTTTGTTTCTCTAGATCAGAATCGACACCTGTCAGTTCCTGCACGAACTGAGCTAACTCACGGTCAGCGTGATTTCGCTGATCGAATCCGAACATTAGCTTCGCCGGGGTGGATTTGATAACTGAATGGTACGTATTATTTATTACATACTGCATCGTACCGAGGTGTTTCTTCCACTCCGTTGGCTCTTTTAGCAGTTTCGTCAATGAACTCTTAAGAAATCGATTAATTCGTTCGGCAATTCCGTTTGCCCACGGCGCACAGTAGGGATCGAGGACAGTTTGGACAACAAAAATCGCTGCCACACCAATTGTACACCGATTATAACGAATTTTTTTTTAAATTCGCAGAAAGGACCGTACTTTATAAATCCACTGCCAAAAATTGAATTTTCATAAATAAAAAAACCGTAGGGGGCGCGACAGTGGCGCGAGCAACATTGAGTACTGGACATTGGCATGAAATCGATTCTTCCGAGGAAGAAAGTTCTGTCTTCATTAACGAGCACTTATCTTTTTATAGCTTCTCGATCTCGTTGAAGAATTGATGATTGGCCAAAGTTAAAATTTGAGTGAAATCTTCTACTTCTCTTAAAATTGTGTACAGAAGAGTATATTTCATAGGCTGCTGTGAGCATTTAAGACAGAACGAATTATATATGATTATATACATATATATATATATATATACATATGTGTATATATATATATATATATATATGTATATAATCATATATAATTCGTTCTATACACACACGCACGCACGCACGCACGCACGCACACGCATACATATATATATATATACATATACCGCTCAAAAGTATGGGATCACCCCTGTAGAGTTTTGGGCAAAGTAGAAAGTTGACATCTCATCGCTAAATTACCGTAGAGAAATAATAAAAAATAGAAATTAAACGGGAGACTTTCAGCTTCTAAGTCACGTTGTTGGTTTCATTTCCGCATCTATATTTGTCTTTAAATCATGTTCAATTTACTAAAGTAATTTTACCAAAAATTTTTTTAAATTTTCAATCCACTCCCACTTTAATGAAAATGATCACAGGGTAAAATTGCAAGGTGTGATAGAAAGATAAACCATTTTTTTGCCAATATTTATCCGATTTTTAACAAAATAATATAATTTTTTTTCGAATCTGTTATACCTCGAAAAAGTGACACAAAATAAAAAATATTTAACCCGTTAAGGCCCATGCCTAGGACAGCGCAGATAGCGCCAAACTAACTGTTGATCATTGGATATTTGATAAAAATAAAATACCCGTGTTTTTTTGTTTATAAAAACTAATTACACTGTTAATATTGTAGGAATTGGAAAATGTAATGTATTTCGAAATCATTTGTCGGGTATGTTGATGTTCTGCGCGAGATATGTTTGTTTGTTGAGTGACTCTTGTGTCCTGTTGGGGAATGTGGTATGCGAGCGCGCGATTTCGGGACCACCGAATCTGCGGGGTGTCATTGCCTGATTGGCCCACGTATTTTCGGATGGGCAATATAAATGGCCTTCCACGGTGTCGAGACACAGAGAGAGCCCGCCGGATTCCGCGAAAGCAACAACGTGTGACGCGGGCTTAGAACAGAGCAAGTTTGTATTTCTCGTAATAAAGCTAGTTGTAGAAGTCATCAATATACACGAGATTCGTTTTTCTTTTGTTCCTTTATAAAATCATAATACAATACGCAAACCTACAAAATTTGGGGGCTCGTCCGGGATTGAACTGAGATAGACGTAGACGAGTTGCAGTAATTCTGAGTGCGATAACGTTGGCCGGGAGTACGGTGACGCTGAGCGCGATAGCGCTGGCCGTGAGTGCGGAAACGCTGTGACAGAGTGAGACGCAGAGTAGGCGGTAAGGTAGCGAGAGACGCTATGAGTCCTACGAAGAACCCTGCCGATTTTACGGTCATGTCGCTTAAAGAAAAACTGAAGGCTATGGGATTGAGTACAGCAGGAACAAAAAACGAATTAATAAATCGTCTGATGGAGGCGGATCCGACGGGCAATTGGCTTCATGAGTCAGACGATGTGCAAAATGATCTAACGCACAATGAAGAGCAGGATGCATTGGAGACAGCCGGCGTAAGCGAGATGGAGGGAGCACAGCGAGAGATAGAGATGCTCCGGAGAGAGAGAGGGCTTTTGGAGCGAGAGCTTGCGGTGGCGCGGCGGGAGGCGGAGCTTCTTCGGGAGAGGGGAGGAGGGAGAGAGGTTGAGACGGAGCGCATGAGGGCCGGGCGGGTGACGGATCCGACGGAGATGATGGGGATGACGGCGCGGGTCGGCATAACGGCTGTTGCCGAGTTATTGGCACATTTTGACGGGACGAGTGATTCCTGGGAGGTGTGGGAGAGGCAGGTGCGTCTACTCGTGACTACTTACAAACTGCAAGACGAAATGACGAAGATATTAGTAGGCTCACGACTCAAAGGAAGGCCGGCTGAGTGGTTCCGCTCGAGACCTGAGCATATCGAGATGTCGACAAACGATCTCTTATTGGCAATGAAGAACATGTTTGATCACCGTCCAAATAGAGTAGCGCGAAGGAGAGAATTTGAGGGGCGCATGTGGAGAAAGGGCGAGGCCTTCGGCACGTACATGCACGACAAAATTATCCTGGCGAACAGGGTGCCTGTTGAGGAGAGCGATCTCGTCGATTATATTATCGATGGAATAGCGGATCTGAATCTGCAGAATCAAGCGCGGATTCAGGGATACACGACGACGGCATCTCTGTTGCGAGCGTTCGAGAGAGTGGCCCTACGGCCTGGAGAGGGGAGACCGAGAGACGGCGTCGGCGCTCCGACGGGACGGTCAAGCGGCGACGCGAGGTGTCGCGGAGGATCGAGGGCGCGAGGAAGCGATGGAGGAGAGCAAAACCCGAGGCGATGCTATAACTGCGGAGGGCTGAATCATATTGGTGCAAACTGTCCGACGAGGGAGAGCGGCGTGAAGTGTTTCCGATGCGGTGAGCGCGGGCACGTGGCGGCAAAGTGCGCGGGGAAGGTGAGCGCTAGAGACAGCTGTGCGGTAAGCGAAGCTTGCGATAAAAAATATTATAAAGACGTGCATATTAATGATTGTAAAGTTCTTGCGATGATAGATACCGGGAGCGATATGTGTTTGATGCGTGCTGATTGCCATGGTAGACTGAACGTTCCGTTGGTAAAAAATAGAATCTATTTTCGGGGCATAGGTTCGGATAAAAACGAGACATTGGGCGAGTTCGAAGTCGACGTTGGTATTGATAATGACGTATATTCTATGAGAATTCGTGTAGTTTCCGACGGGCTTATGCGGTATGATTTTATTATTGGAAATGATTTTCTGAGAACCGTAGAGATCACGATAAAAAGGGGTGAAATGTTAATTTTAAGACCGAGTCCGGATCCGAAATTGTCTGAATTACCGGAAATATTTCAAATTGATCACGTGTATGAAACAAATAAATTAGATGTTGCACATCTTGACGATAATTACAAAAATGCGTTAGAAAGTATGATTCACAATTATGCGCCAAATAAAATGCGCAATGTGGATGTAAAAATGAGACTAATTCTTAAAGACGATGAGCCCGTATATCAGAGAGCGCGGAGATGTTCTGAACAGGAGAAGCAGATAATAAAGAAACAGATAGAAGAATGGATAGGCGACGGTGTTGTGCGACCTTCGTTGTCAGAATATTCGAGTCCCGTGGTCTTAGTGAAAAAAAAGAACGGCGCGTATCGGTTATGCGTTGATTATCGGCGTTTGAATCAGAAAATTGTGAGAGACCGCTATCCCCTCCCACTGATTAACGATCGGCTGCAAAGCGCGAAAGTCTTCACCACGTTAGATCTTGAAAACGGATTTTTTCACGTTGAGGTGGACGAGGATAGTCGGAAATACACAGCATTTATTACGCCAGACGGACAATATGAGTTTCTGAAGATGCCGTTCGGTTTATGTAATTCGCCGGCAGTGTTTCAAAGATTTGTGAACGCGACTTTTCGAGATTTTATTAACGACGGGACAGTGTTAACTTACATGGATGATTTGATTGTGCCATCAAAAAATTACGAAGAAGGCCTAGGAAAATGCGAGCGAATATTTGTTAGGGCAAGTGAATGCGGATTGATGATCAATTGGAATAAGTGCCAATTTTTAAGAACAAAAGTAGAGTTTCTAGGGCACGAGATAGAATCTGGTAATATACGGCCGTCGGCAGCGAAAACAGACGCGGTTACGAGATTTCCCGAGCCGAAGAATGTAAAACAAGTACAAAGTTTTTTAGGTTTGTCCGGTTATTTTAGAAAATTTATTCGCGGTTATTCATTAATTGCGCGGCCCTTGACGAACTTATTGAGAAAGGATGTTAAGTTTTGTTTCGAGGAGAAAGAGAGAAATGTGTTTAGCGAGTTGAAAGCTGCTTTAGTGAGTAAACCTGTTCTTAAGATATATACAATAAATGCGACCACTGAACTTCATACCGATGCGTCGAAATATGGCTATGGCGCTATTTTATTACAATATGACAATGATCACATGTTGCGTCCTGTGTATTATGCGAGCGGACGTACAACTTCTGCAGAGGAAAAGTATAGCAGTTACGAGCTCGAGGTACTTGCGGTTATAAAAGCCTTAAAAAAGTTTCGTGTATATTTGATAGGTATTTCTTTTAAGATAATAACGGATTGTAGGGCGTTCAGTCTGACCATGAGTAAAAAAGATTTGTGTGTGCGTGTTGCGAGATGGGCTCTACAGTTAGAAGAGTTCAATTATGTTATCGAGCATCGTCCTGGGAAAGCCATGATGCACGTAGACGCGCTGAGTAGGAGTCCGCTACCCGTGTGCATGTTAAGTGAGCGCGAAGATAGTATAATCTCGCGAATTCGAAAAGCGCAGAGTGAAGACGCTTGTTTGCGAGAAATAATCGAGTTGACGGCGGCGAACAAAGCCGATGGCTTTGCAATGCGAGCGGGAATTTTATTTAAGCTGACGAATGACGAAGAGCGAATGGTGATTCCTCGATCGATGCAGGCGCAGATTATTAGGTATGTACATGAGAGAGGTCATATGTCGGCAGGCAAAACCGAATGTATAGTCGCGAAGGAGTACTGGATACCGGATCTGAAAGCTAAAGTCGAGAGAGTGGTTCGGGGTTGCGTGTCTTGTATTCTGACTGAGAAGAAGCAGGGCAGGAAGGAGGGACTGTTGCATCCCATCGAAAAGGGTGATGTTCCCTTGGATACTTTCCATCTCGATCACTTGGGACCGCTCCCTTCGACGCGTAAACAATATCGGTATATATTGGTTGTAGTGGACGCATTCACTAAGTTTGTCTGGCTTTACGCGGTTAAGACTGCAAATACGGCGGAGGTTTTGGCATGCTTGGTGAGACAATCGGATATTTTTGGAAATCCGAGGAGGATCATATCGGATCGCGGTTCGGCATTCACGTCCAACGATTTTCGGGAATATTGCGAGGCAGAGGGAGTGCAACATGTCCATATAACAACGGGAATGCCAAGGGCTAATGGACAGGTCGAGCGGGTCAACCGAACGTTAATTCCGTTGTTGACAAAGTTGTCCGCTCCTCGACCGGAAGAATGGTACAAGTACTTAAGTATGGCACAGAAGTATCTGAATACGACGCAACATAGAAGTATTGGAACGACGCCTTTTAATTTATTATTTGGGACAGATATCAGAATGAGGGACGATGTTTCTATCCGTGATTTAGTAGAAAAGGAATTAATTTTTATGTTCAAAGAGAATCGCGACGAAGTAAGAACCCGAGCCAAGGACGCTATTTGGCGGGTGCAGCAGGAAAACCGCCGAGGATTTAACAGACACAGAAAATCGGCTACATCTTACACGATCGGTGATCTCGTTGCTGTCAAGAGGACGCAGGCTAAGCCCGGATTGAAATTAGCGCACAAGTATTTCGGTCCGTATCGTATTAAAAAAAAATTGCGGAATGATCGCTATATCGTCGAGAAAGTGGGCGAGCATGAGGGGCCTTACGAGACATCTACCGCAGCAGAATATATGAAGCGCTGGATTGACGACAGCGACGAGATGACAACCGACGAGGAAACCGAAAATATCTGAGGGCAGATATTAGCGCAGAATGGCCGAATGTAGGAATTGGAAAATGTAATGTATTTCGAAATCATTTGTCGGGTATGTTGATGTTCTGCGCGAGATATGTTTGTTTGTTGAGTGACTCTTGTGTCCTGTTGGGGAATGTGGTATGCGAGCGCGCGATTTCGGGACCACCGAATCTGCGGGGTGTCATTGCCTGATTGGCCCACGTATTTTCGGATGGGCAATATAAATGGCCTTCCACGGTGTCGAGACACAGAGAGAGCCCGCCGGATTCCGCGAAAGCAACAACGTGTGACGCGGGCTTAGAACAGAGCAAGTTTGTATTTCTCGTAATAAAGCTAGTTGTAGAAGTCATCAATATACACGAGATTCGTTTTTCTTTTGTTCCTTTATAAAATCATAATACAATACGCAAACCTACAATATTGATATTTTTAGCAATATTTCACGAAATACAGTGCCTCTACAGGGATGCATATACTATATAGTTACTTAAATCGCTTTTAACTGTACAAAATTGTAAAATATTTTATGAAATACCACTCGTACATGTACACTACCATATACATATAATAGCTTAGTGTGTATCAATTCCCGTCAGTATGAAATCTATGTACGGAAATTACAAAATAATGACAAAAAACACCTATGATACCGCTAAAAGACTGTTTCAAATTTGAAGTGTTATTTCCATTATCCACTATGTCCTGGAAGAAATGATTCATACACTGGGTGTCCCATTTTAATCTATCGGTCGAAATATCTTCGAGGGTGATGGCTTTATCAAAAAATGTTTAAGACAAAAAGTTACTGGGTTTGAAGGGGGCCGTCCATCGGTGACCTTGACTTTGACCTTAAAGTCAAATTTGAAGGTTATTTCAGGATCAAATCGCGATTTTTAAATGGAAACCCCAATTTTTTATTCGGGATATCGAAAGAGCGGGAAATTTCACGTCCCAATACATGGTCATGTTTGGTCCAAAATGTCCTCTAACAACATTACAAGGTAAAACGAATGGAGCGATGATTAAGACTATTGCATACAGATACGCAAAACATAATAGTTGCAAGGATCACAGGGGTGCGTCGAATGGTTACCTTGACCTTGATGTTGAGGTTCAATTTGAAGGTTATGTCAAGGTCGAAGTATTTTTTCTTGTCACCAAATGGAATGACGTATAACCTTCTAGAATATGACGTTAAAAACCGTAGTCACTTTTGCATGAATTTGACGTTAAATACTGCACGGTTTGAGCTTAGGTTTTGCGCTTACTAGCGGCAGCTAGTACTAGCGCGGCAAGAGGCAACGCGGTAACGAGGACGGACTGCAACGTACATACGTTAAAAAATTCCAGTAACCCAAATATGTAGATCTTTCAGAGGTTAATGACATCAACTACAATCAGGACGACCCTCGGCTTCAGCTTTACCCGATGTACACCACGTGGAGGTAACCGATAGGAGTTTGTACATCATGTGGCCCTGAAAAGGGCCGTTTGCATTCGTGTGTTTGTGTATGCGCGCGCGCGCGTGTATGTGTGTGTGTCACGGACAGAAATTAGGTCTCCGCGGTTCGTCACTCCCGCAGTATTTCCTTATCCCCAGCAAACACAAAATTAACAACCATGTAACATTTATGTAACAAGGACCTAAACAATGTATAAATGTTACATAATCGTTACATTTTTTTTGCAGGAACGACTTCAAACCCTCTCTGATCCGTGTCTTTGTGTTCGTACGCGCGTGTGTGTCGGAGTGTGTATATTTGCAGCTATCCTGTTTGGATTATCTATTGAATGATCATGCTCAAAACTTCCTCTGAGGGTACTCTTCTTTTCCGGTTTTGTTTTTTACGCAAAGAATTGATTACCGGATCTGACGAAAGAAGTAGGTAATGCAATATGTCAATGTTAGTCAGCCGTCGGTTACTCATTCGACAATGGTTAGCCCTCGCCTGACGGAAAACTTTATTGGTCGCTTCCTGTGCCTCTTCTGACAGACATCCAATGGCTACTGGAAATGTTTTCATGATTTCACCACCATGAATCAAAACCTTGTGAATTGAAGGAGGCATCGGATACCATGGATACTTTGTCACGCATAGTTCTGCTGTTTCTAAACAGTAAATGGTGAATTGTTCACTGTCTATTAATTTTTGACAGGTTATCATCTGCAGAACATTATGGATTCTTTTGATTAGTTCCTCATCTATGCCAGTTATATGAGCAACTACTCCTGCATTTGCAAAAAATTTCCGAGCAACATTTCCGGTATTCGTGGTTCCAGATCCTTGTTTTACAACATCTACTGTTAGTGATAGCTGGCTTTTCAACTCTGCTTGTATACGTTTCTTAGCAGTCATTTTCATACTTTTGTGCTCCTCGGTTCTAGCTACCCATAACTGAAATTCTAAATTGTAAGCTATGTGTAGTAGATACTCAAGGCAACGAATCCAGCAGTGCAGAATTGAGAAGCCAAATTTATAATAATCTTCATTAGGTTTTAAATTTATAACGTAAAGAAGATTATTCATGAACTTTGGTCCAACACGACAGATGTTGCAACAGTTGGTGCTTCTTTGATTTGTCAAATAATTGACAACTTTCCCATCTACCATAGTACAGTACATTTTAAACCCAACTTCATACCTCATGCCCTTTACCTCAACTATATACGTCCTTACTTTGTTTAGTAATTCAGTGTTGAACTTATATTCTTCTTTTACAAGGGATTCACTTTCTTTAGTGAATTCAAATTTTAGTGGCCTGCAATATCGAACAGAAGAGGGTGTGTCATTCGTCCAGCAAACTCTGTCTCCTGCTTTTAGCTGGAGCGGAACAATGGAAGTTACAAAAACTGCTGCGTCCGACCAAGAAGAATGCGACGACCATCTTTGTCTTGTAGTTTGCTGACCGGATGCTCCATCCATTCCCCACTTCCCGACCAGCAGCAATTTCTCGTTGCTTATTTTTTGCCTAGTATCGTCGTCTAATGTTAATATAATTCTTTCAATTGTGTGTCCTAAAAGACTAATTATATTGACACTAGCTCCTGATTCCGAAACATGTACACAATCATCTGGAGGAAAGCATTCTTTTTTTGCTTCAGTAATTAATTTATAAGGCGGATACGAAGTTACACCGTTGTTTATTTTATCGTGATACCGCATTTTCTCGTATGTATCCTTCGTTTGACGTAAGTCAACATACATCGCTAAAACGTGAATTGGATCTTTTGTGCTTTTTTTATCGGGTGGTAAAGCTGATGGGAGCTCAATGAAAGAATTATCAGTACTCCTTGACTGATGTAATGTTAAAGCACCAGCCAGTTCTTCCTCGCTATGAACTATTGCAAGCTCCTCAGATCGTCGCTTTTTCGTCATTATAGAATCGGCATGAAATGTCACTCGAGGACGTCCACGTTTCTTGGTATTCTCTTGCGTGTTATTAGGGGATACGTTTTCAACGAATTTCACGATGAACGTTTTAGACAAAAAATCAGGATATTTGTGAAGAAAAACATTTTTCTGTCGCTTTTAGAGAATACAATCCCGAGCATGTTTTTCAATCCCGGGATTACGGGATTTTTGATGCGTAATCCCGGGATCCCGGGGCTGTCCCGGGATTAGACTATGTGGTTTCTAATTAGGCTCAAATAAAAAAAAACTTGAGTAATTTCTTCAAAAATGTTTTTAATATCGTTGCACAAAGCACAACACAAATCACAATATAGTAAGAAAAGAAAATAGACAAAACAAAAAAACTGCAAGAAATCAAAAAGACAACACAAAAAAACTATTTAGAATTTCGAAAATACAATCGCAGAAATATCAAAGCATCCAAAGTTTGACTTCCAAGCCTGCTTCGTAGTTTATTGCCAACATAAGCAGCAGCTGAAAACGCTCGCTCAGGTTCTACGCTGGTTGGAGGAATACACAATAGATACTTGTAAGCTGTTTCTAAGTGGTATCCACGAACTCCTCCATTTTCGAACAGGCTCATTTCACGTCGAATACTATTTGCCAACCCCGATTCATTTTTTACTTGTACTTCAGGATCTGGGGATTTCATACTCTTATCAATTTCCAGCTGTAACTTTTCCTTTAATGTCAATTGGGGTTGGGACTGTTGGGAGGTTTCTTGCCTTAGCTCATCATCTGTTTGTGATCCTAACATTTTTTCTTCTTCCGTGTCATCTCGATTATTAAGTCTTTTAATAATATTCTTTATTTGCTTTCTCACTAAAGCCTGTGTAGGAACTGGAAATAAGTCATGCCATTCCAAATTCGATGATAACTGATTTTCATCATGTTTTTGTGGATTTTGTAAATAATTCAACACACCAGTTAAATCATCACTTCGTCGTTGCTTTATACGTTCCACTAAGGATGTTTTCATTTTTTTGGCAAGTGCTGAGTTTTTGCTAGACAGTTCTTTTATAAGAAATTTCAAAGCGGCATCAGCTGTGCATAAATTAGCATCTCGCCGACAGATTGCTTCTACTGTCAATTTAATTGGGGTAAGCACATCAACAATTTTATTTGTCAATTTAAAATCAACATCTTCTAAACGAATTGGATGATTGAGATCTATAAGAGCTTTTTGTATGCAGGTTTTTAAAAGATAAAATCGTTCCAGCATTGTTAAAAGACTATTCCACCTGGTTTTACAGTCCAAAAGAAGTGACAGCTCTTTTCCATGCTCAATTTTCACATATTTTTGAAGTACTGTTTCATTTTTTAATGGTGATCTTTTGAAATACACTACGACTTTGCGGATTTTCTTTATCAGCTCATTAATGTTTTCATCTTGTGTTAACTCTGGTATGTGTTCTCGCGCAAGATCATTTTGTGACATTAAGATTAAACCTGATTCTGGACAGTCTAAGTCTTCTAAATAGTCATCATCATCGCTGTCGTCCATATAATCAACAGCCATAGCTGGTTCATTTATAGTATCATCTGAGGTAGGGCTATCTTGCAAATAATTATGTTTTTCATAAAGCACATCACAGACGGCTAAATTGATACCATGTGCGAGACACAGTTGATGTTCAGTGCAAACAAGCCGTCCCACCTTTATCATAACATTCGGTCCATCGGTTACAATAGCCACGATGTCAGTTTCCAGGGTAATATCAAATTTATTTAGACGCTCTTTCAATATACGAAGACAATTTTCAGCTGTCATACTTCCATAAATAGGAACAAGTCCTAAGTTCCAAAATTTTTTATATGAATGAACGTTGACAGCCATGTATCGTTTATTGGACGTTGAAGTCCACTCGTCGAAAGAAAGACTAAATCTTTCACCTGCACTTTTCAAATGTTTCAATTCTGTAGTTACTTGCTTTCTGATTTTTTCACTGTAATTCATAACACGTTTTCGAATGGTGACGGCTGACTTTGGTAAATCCGTGTATTTTGCTAAGAGCAATTTTCTCAAATCATCTGAAGTTATGAATACACTGAATGGAAATCCATCTAATGCAATCATTCTTGCCAAAACATCATCCAGGTTATCGTCGGCACTTTTAGTAAAATAATCATCTAACTTTCGCTTGGCTGGCGGCGGTGCTATGTTCAGATTTTCAGAATCTTGACTTGTTGAAGCTGATATAACCTTGACGTTATGTTTTGATGACAAATGTGTATGTAATCCCTTAGTTGATCCACCCAAAGTCTTGAGAATGGCTGAGCATCGCTTACATTTAGCACTATTCCCGTCCTTCGCAACTAAAAAATAACTCCACACTGACGTCGTATCACTGTCTTTTTTATGTTTAACAAAGTCTCCCGCCATTTAAAATACTTTGTTTTGGCTCGCGATTAGTTTATCGCGCGCTAAGATGTTACGTGCAAGATTGAAAATTATATCTTGCACCAAAAGGGGGTACAAGTCTAGCAATAATCCTTGCACCAAGGTAATCTGAAAGACAACGGGATTGTAAATTTACCACATTTTATTTAATGTTTTATTAAACCGTGCGCTACAAGAACTAGTGTAATACTAACTAAACTACATGACTACTTACTTAATGAACTATTTATAAGATTTCTCTACAAAAAGGGCTGGACCTGGGCCTTACAAATTCCACTTAGAAGTAGGATAAAGTTTAGGAGTAGGAAAATCTGCCAACAAATAGCAGATGAATCAGGTGAATAATAGGCAGGCTAATTAGTAATCTGTCCATACAAAACTATTTAAATAATATTTCGACAAAGTAACACTCTGGATCGCTTTAGAACACCTGTAAAAGTGTCCGAAAACTCTGCTTTTTCCTTGGCATGTTATAAACAATCGTTAAATCATCCGGGAAACGAAGCCTAATTCTGCGAGAAAACACACGGTTGACAGTTGTCTGTACGAGTAGAAAATACTCCTTCCACGTTAGACTTTGCCTGCTAATCTTAGTTTTCGGACAATTTTACAGGTTTCATGAACACGTCACATATCACAGCACTAAAATTTAACAAATACTAACGAAATGGCACGCAAGAATAAATTGGGTAGTCAATATGTCACTTTTTCACGTTTCCTAATAGTTCATCGATTCTCCACCTAAGGCGCTGCATAAGAATAGAAAGAAAGACTAGAATAGAATAGAATAGAATAGGATAGAATAGAATTCGACTGGGTTCTTATTTCTACCACAATTATGTCGCCACCGTCAACGCGGAGTTCTCGGCTACGGGACCAGGAGCCTTAACTAAAGCTAGTTACGCTTTAAAATTGCAAAAATACAAAAGAAAAACTCATTCTATTATAATATCTTTATGCGCGACGGAACATACTTAATTTCAGATAGTTGAATATAAATTTAAATGACGTAACCTACGTAACCTCGTCACTGGCAGAATAATAAATGAAAAAAATAAAACCTGATTGGCGTATTTATACTTCCGTACAGGGAATCTAAGGATTGTTTTTTATCATTATGTAATAAATGCTATTAATATAATCTAGGCAAGGTTATTGTCAAGGCGCAACGGACTACGGAATGCAAACTAGACCTGTTTGTGGCAATCCCGAAAATCCCGAGATTAGACAAGTACAGTCCCGGGATTTTCGGGGCCAGTAAACGGCCGGGATCCCGGGATCCCGAGATTCGGGATCCCGGGATTGTATTCTCTAGTCGCTTTACATCCTGCCATTTTCTCATAAATGTCTTCAAAAACGTATTTTGTAATGCGGATTTAATCTGCTTCATTTTATGTTCAGAAAACGATTCCTGAGAGCGTATATAATTTAAAATTATATCTGCCCTGTTTGTTTTCGGATTGCCATCGAAATTCCAAATTACATCGCATAAATCAGAATGACTTATATTATACGCCATATTGACTGCCAAGTTAATAAAAAGTGTGTGTAATCCACGCTGTGATTCATTCGCTTATAGACTACCAGGAGTATGATTTCACTTTCGAACTTTGTTTTCAGTGCTTTCCACCTAGCGGCAAGGACTGGAATTATGAACAATTTCATAGTCATTTGTTTTCTTCCGGTACCCTATAAGGGAATGAATCTCAGCACGGATTACAGGCAGTTTTTATTAACTTGGCAGCAGTGTCTTACAGTATAAGTTATTCTCATTTATGGTACGTAATTTGGGATTTCGATGGCAATCCTAAAACTAGCAGGGCGGATATTATTTTAAATTATATACGCTCTCACAAATCGTTCTCTGAACATAAAACGAAGCAAATTAAATCCGCCTTACAAAAAACATTTTTGAAAACATTTATGACAAAATGGCAAGATGTAAAGCGGCAGAAAAATGGTTTTGTTCACAAATATCCTGATTTTTTGTCTAAAACGTTCGTCGTGAAATTGAAAACGTATCCTCTAATAACGCGCAAGAGAGTGCCAGGAATTACAGGAGTACCAGGAGTACGTTAATTATTGAAGCAAAAAAAGATTGCTACTCTTCAAGCGACTGTATAGAAGTCTCGGAATCAGGAGCTAGCATCAATATTATTAGTCTCTTAGGACATACAACGGAAAGACTTCTTTTAACATCAGACGATGATGCTAGACAAAAAATAAACAACGAAAAGTTGCTGCTGTTCGGGAGGTGGGGAATGGATGGAGCATTACTTCAGCAGACCACAAGACGCGGCAGGCAGCTCCAGTTCGTTAATCGACTGGAGCTGGCAACCTGTAGGCCAATGTACTGCGGGGTTCCACAGGGGTCCGTGTTGGGCCCCCTACTGTGGAACCTCGCGTACGACAGGGTGCTCCGCACGGCCCTCCCCCTGGGCAGCCATCTGCTGTGTTACGCAGATGACACGCTTGTGCTGTCCGGGGGGAGGAACTGGGTGGAAGCGCGGGACGCGGCCAACGCCGCGGTCCGCGCGGTCGTGCGCTCCATTGGAGCCATGGAACTGGAGGTCGCCCCGCAGAAGACAGAAGCTATTTTCTTCTATAGCAAGGAGAAGGGGCGACCGCCCCCCATTCAAATCTGGGTGGGGGAAGTCCGTGTCTGGGTGGGGCCCTGTATGAATTATCTGGGCCTCACCCTGGACGGGCTCTGGGGATTCGAGGAGCATTTCGCTCGGACGATCCCCAGGGCGGACAGGATGGCGGCCTCGCTAGGCCGCCTCCTGCCCAACGTCGGTGGTCCAGCCTCCAAAACAAGGAGGCTATACGCCGACGTCGTGCAATCGGTGACCCTTTACGGGGCACCGATATGGTCCGGAGCCGCGGGGGCCAGTCGGCGAATTCAGGCGAGCTTTCGCCGATTGCAGCGCCGGCTGGCCGTCCGCATAATCCGGGCCTATCGCACGACGTCGTGGGTGGCGGCCACGGCCCTGGCGGGCCTTCCCCCAATAGAGCTCCTGGCGGACACGTACGCCGAAGTCTATCGGCGTACGAGGAACCTAGGAGGCTTGGGAAGGGCGACCCACTTAACACCAGCGGCCGTGAGTAAAATTAGGCGGCAGGCCCGTCGGGACGTCTTGGAGACCTGGAAGGCCTCTATTCGGGACGCCACGGCGGGCCGCTGGACCATCGACGCCGTCCAGCCCTGCCTGCCCGAGTGGGCAGGTAGGAGAGGGCACGGACTAACGTTCCATCTGTCGCAGGTGCTCACCGGGCATGGTTGCTTCGGTGAGTACCTGCACAGAATTGGCAAGGAGCGCACGACCGAGTGTCACCATTGCGCGGCCGGTCGGGACTCGGCGCACCACACTCTGGTTGAGTGTGATGCATGGGTGGAAGAGCGCCGGGTCCTGACCGAAATGGTTGGCACTGACCTCTCCCTCCCGGCTTTGGTCAAATCAATGCTGGGAGGGGAGGACAAATGGAGGGCCGTCTCCTCCTTCTGCGACATAGTTATGTCGCGGAAGGAGGGAGCGGAGCGGATAAGGAGGGGGAGGTGGAGTTAGTACCTCCTACCTCCCCCTCCCATAGTGGGACTCAGGATGTCGCCGGCGTTGGGGCCCCTCCCCCTCCTATCTTTAGGAGGATTCGGAGAATCCCCCGGCGTCGGCTAGCCCATCAGCGGCCGTGATTACACGGGGGTCCTCCCGGAGGACCGGGGCTTGCTCCCGACCCAAGGGGAGGGCCCCCTCTTCCTCTTCCTTATAGAAGGAGGGTTCTCCCTCCTTTCAACTTATCATTTTTAGCTGGGGGGGGTGTTTTCACATCCCCCCTCCCGGCGGTGGGGGTGTCCCAGGGGCGGGGGCCCCTGGGAGATTCCGCCCCCCAAGCTTCGGCGGGGAAGGGCTCGGGGTGCCGGTCCTTCCCCCTCTTATTTCAGTCAGGCAACACAGGAGGAGGGGATCTAATCCTCCCCTCCACCACCAAGGTCTGAGGCCGCACGCGGCTGCGGTCGTTCGTGCTCTGTGGGAGAGGGGGGTTCACGCCCCCTCCTCTCCGAGCTCGGGGCCGCGTAAGGCCGCCTGCGGCCCTGCCCGAGGGGTGGAAGGAAAAATGCCTCCTTGGCGATGCCCTTCCGCCCCTCATTATGGGCTAGGAAAGGTACCCCCCAGGGGTTTTAGTGGGTATGCCGGGAGGGACACTCTTGCCCTCCCGGTGAGTCCCACATAACCCG
The DNA here is from genome assembly GCA_901521435.1 of Crematogaster levior. Taxonomy (NCBI): domain Eukaryota; kingdom Metazoa; phylum Arthropoda; class Insecta; order Hymenoptera; family Formicidae; genus Crematogaster; species Crematogaster levior. The sequence continues at coordinate 18,484 of CABEGB010001424.1, read as the reverse complement.
AGAGGTCCCCCCGGATCTCTCGGGTATCCATAAAGGATTTCCCCTGGGTAACCAAAAAAAAAAAAAAAAAAAAAACAAAAAAAAGACCACAAGACAAATTCTTTATAAACATAGCCATATAAACAGAGTGATACTTTCTAAAGTACCGCTCAGTACGTTTTTCTATGGTATTTGAACAATAATTATCGAGTATTGCACCTAAATTGATAACAATTTTGACATCTGTCAATAATAAATTCTTCAAAACTTTAGCTAGCGATGAATTACTGATCAAATTTAGTTTCAAAGTATTATAAGTGGCCCTGATGTACGTATTTGTGTAGTATTTCTCAAAATATCCTCCAATATTTCAAACATGCTAGTATTTTGAAGCATCTGTACATCCCTATAAATGTTATTTGTTTTATGACAGGTCTTACATTACATATACGTTGACAGTTCATGTAACTTCTATCAAATGTCACATCTTAATTTTCACATCAAAATTGAAGTCAACAATCACAAGAACCTTTGAACCCATGAAAAAAGTGAATTCAATTACATATATTATAGTATATTATTGTTGACAATAGTATATGCATTGTATATGATTATATATCAGCCATATATAATGATATATACGAATATATCTCATTATAATTTATATATGACCACATAATCTACTTTTTTTGTGGTTTATATAGAATTATTTATGATTTATATGTGATTTTAGATTTATTATGTACAATATATTCATACCTATTCATATTATAAATTCATTCCATTTAGAATACTTACAGTATTCTATGAAATGTAGCGCAATACTTTTCTGCACACTTTCTTAAGGAATGTAGAGCAATGCTACCTACATTTTCATACTCGACATTTATCAATTCATCAACGACATTGGTAACCTGTAAAAATTAAGTGCTGGTTAATGAAAACAGTACTTTCATCCTCGTGAAAACCAATTTAATGGCAATTTCCAGTTTTCAACATTGTTCGCGCCACTGTCGCGCCCCCTACAGTTTTTTTATTTATGAAAAAATTCAATTTTTGGCAGTGGATTTATAAAGTACGGTCCTTTCTGCGAATTTAAAAAAAAAATTCGTTACAATCGGTGTAGAATTGGTGTGGCAGCGATTTTTGTTGTCCAAACTGTCCTCGATCTCTATTGTGCGGCGCTGCTACAGCTACCTTTCTATGTTTAATGTTTCGACTTTGCATAAACTTGTCAAATTCTTGCGAGCAATTCTTGAATGCAGTACCGCGATCTGTTACCAAATGCTTTGGATTACCAAATGTATCACAAATTTTTTCAAAACAACGTATGGTTTCTTTTGGGATAGTTGATTTCACTGCGAATAGCCAAGAAAATCTAGTAAATGAGTCTACTATTAATAAAATATGTTTGCAGTGACCGGTCGTTTCTTGCAACGGCCCGAAATGGTCGGCATGGAGAGTATCCATGGGGGTTTCCGGAAGCGGAGACAGAGGATTACCCCCTTCGAATCGGTTGGGCGCTGCGTCGGCCACAATACAGGTGAGACAGTTATGGATATAATCAAATATCTTTTTCCGCATAGAAGGGAACCAATAGGTCCGCGCGATGCCTTCATATGTTTTCTCTGGTCCGTTATGAGCCATTTCGTCATGGTATGCAAAGATTATATTTCTTATCAATGACGAAGGTACCACAAATTTCAAATAGCTTCCGTCTAACTTATAAACTAAACCGTTTTCCAACTTAAATTTATCGTTTTCGCTTAACTCTAATTTCTTACTTAAATCTAGAATGAAAGGGTCGGTCAATTGCCGTAATTCCAACTCTTGTTCCAGTGGCAATTGGTTGACATACGCTACTGCGCGACTTAATGCATCTACATGCCTCATTCTTTCCGCCGGACGATGCGTTACTTTAAAACGGTAATTTTGCAGACCTAACGTCCATCTCGCGATTCGCGGGTTTAAATTTGCCTTGTTAATCGCGTACACAATCGCATTGCAATCAGAGACTACGGTGAACAGAAGACCGTACAAGTACAAATAGAATCTTTCAATAGCTCTTACAATGGCTAACATTTCCAACTCGTAACTCCATGATATCTTTTTTCAGCCTCATTTGTGGCCTGGCTGAAATAGGCGACTGGTGACCACCGACTATCAGACTGCTTCTGCAGCAAGATTGCACCGAGTCCGAGGCTAGAAGCATCCGTGTGCAACTCCATTTCGGCCGTGGGGTTGTACAGGCACAAAACCGGTGAGGAGGTAAGCTCTTCTTTTAATAATTCAAAAGATTCTCTACAAGATTCATTAAAATCAAATTTCACTGCCTTCTTTAAGAGATTCTGTAACGGCCTTGCTTTAACTGTAAAATCGCGTATGAATCTACGGAAATAATTCGCGAGTCCTAAAAATCTTTGTAGCTTCTTTTCATTTCGCGGTTGCTTAAAGTCCTTTACCGCGGACGTGTGCTTTGGGCTCAGGGTGATGCCCTTTTCCGAAATCCTATATCCCAAGAATTCTATCTCTCTTTTGAGGAACTGGCACTTAGAATAATTTAATTCAAAACCGTGGTTCTTTAATATGATCATGACTTCCTTTAAAACTATCAAGTTTTCCTCGATCGTAGAAGAAGGAATTAGAACGTCGTCTATATATACTATCACCTTGTCCTCTCGGAATAGTGGGCTTAGTATCTGAATGATTCTTTTCTGAAACTCCGCGGATGCTTCACAATACCCGAATGGTAAACGTGTGAATTCGAATTGACCGTCTGGAGTAGCAAAGGAAAAATACTTCGTTGAATCTTTATGAACTTTAATCTGGTGGAAGCTATCCTTTAAGTCAAGCAAAGTAAAGACGGATTTATTGCTTAAGCGTGCCAAACAGTCTTCGATTACAGGAAAGGGATATTTTTGTTTTTCGACTCTCGCGTTTAACGATCGGAGATCAATGCACAGCCTCATGTCCCCATTTCTTTTCCTTACGGGAACTACTCTAGCGCAGTACGGCAATGAGCTAGTTTGTATTATTCCCCGATTCAAAAGATCGTCGGTTATCTTTCGAACTTGCAACCGTTCCGTGTGTGCGAATTGTTTGGGGGCAAAAGCATACGCTGAGTTGTCCTTCAGGTTAACTTTCACTTCATAGCTATTGTCAACCTGTTCTCGTCCTTGTTTTTGGACGTCTAACAGTAAACTATTCAATTGTGCTCTGACATTGTGCCCAAAATCTATTTGTATTGAATCTATTATTCTTTCCAGGGCAACCGTATTGTCTTCCGCAACACAAAGAGGAAGTTGTGCAAACAACGCAACGCTTTCTCCTGTTTCTTCTATTGCCGGCCGATATACCAAGGTGAGTTTTTCTGCTTTTAGAAACTCTCTACCCAATATTAAGTCACCTTCAAAGGTTGTATCCGGCAATACATGAACCTCGACGTTCAAATTTATACCGCTCAACGGCGCAATTTCTACTGATATTCTCGCGACTCCTAATACTTTAATCGCGGAATCGGACAAATTTCTGAGTTTTGTCTTAGCGGGCGATAATGCGCTAAAATCGCTTCTAACGTATTTTCTAAAAGTCGAACATTTAATAAACGATACAAGACTACCGGTGTCTATCCGCGCTATTAAATTACAAGTATTATTATTAATCTTATCAATTCTAACGAGCGGACTAGTGATCTCTAACTTTGATTTTAGGTGAGTCACTACAGCGACCGTATCCGCCGACGAAGAAGTGGACGCCTATAACACTGAACCGCTAGACACAGCGGCGGCAGTACCCGCCGACGACAACTTCGTTGTATTCGTTTTTATCGAAGGGCAATCGAACTTACGGTGGCCCTTCTTTTTACAATAAAAGCAAATAACTTCTGACTTACAGTCTCTGTGCGCGTGCCCTCTCTTACCGCAATTTCTGCATTTTACTTCCTTTGTCCTTGACGGTGATGGTGTCCCCTGTTTCCCATCCGTCTCGCTCATCCCTTGGGTGATGTGGCGCATGCGGCTGAGGAACACGTCGACTGAATCCGCTGCCATCGAAAGCGCGGTAGCTCTCAGCGATCCCTGTGTGATCCCTTTTATCAGCAACTGGATCTCGTCTTGCACCGGAAGGTCCAGTGTGCGAATCATTGCTAGTTTAGCCATGGCGTACTCACCAAAGGATTCCTTGGACGCTGCCCACTTGCGCGCCTTTACCCTTTGCATGGCTCTGAAGAATGGGATCTTCCTGTCAAAGATCTTAATCATTTCAGCTTTAAGAGCGTTCCAAGAACTCAATACTGGACCCGACTGGAAGTCGTACCAACGCTTCGCCGTCTTGGAGAGCTTACTGGAAGCCGCCAGCATAGTCACTCCATCCGACGCTCCATGCACTTGGGCGATCTTCTCCACTCGTCGGACCCATACATGAATATTTTCTTCATCCGTTCTAGCAAACTCTGGAATCTGTGTCGCAATCCAAGCGACTGCGTTACCGGAGATCGTGCACTCAGACGATCTCGGCGAGGCTGGATTGCTCATCTGTATCTGCAAGGCAGATGAACTTCCTTCCGTTTCTGCTGGTCCATCGATGGACTCAGCCGTCGGCTCTCTTCTCGAGCCGGCAATCGGATCCTCTCTTCGAAAGGTAATTGCTTGGAGCATTTGAGCATAATGCTCTTGCTGCTGCCGCATCATATTCTCTAGTGTCGACATCATTCCCTGTAGAAGTCGAGTTGAGGTCGTATCCTCCTGGTGAGGAGCAATTGCAGGATTGCTTCCTCTTCTCACTTGACCTGATGGCACTCCGCCTTCCAGCGGTAAGGACGATCCGTCCTTCTCTAAATGTGTCATTATGGAATCTATGAGGGAACTCTTGTCCCCTGTCCCTGGAAGCCCATAGGACCTAGCTTCATTTTTAAGCTGCTCTCTGGTTAGCTGGTCAAATCTTGAGCGCTCCATGTCGTAACGCACACGAGTGAACACCATGCACACGTATTACTCGCTCTAAACTTGATTCGTCGATTGTCTCTATTGCGCGGCTCCGAAATTCCACCGGAATTTTCACGAAGCGGAAACACGCACTGAACGGCCTCTTGCCGCGAAATCGATCCTCTTTGAGGGGAATCCCTGTTATCTAGAGGAGAGTGGGCTGTATCCCGCTTCTGAGATGAAAGATCTGAACCTCTATCACACTTCTGAGATGAAAGATCCGTAGACCGGTCTCACTCTGAAGGACTGAAAGACTGTGGTGGAGATCTGATTGAAATAGCCGATATGGTATCCGAGTTTATCAGGAAGTCGGAAATCAGGATTTTGAACGGGTGATTGTCTGAATAATACGCTGGTTTGATTAATATATATAACACTGACAATGAGTGAAATGTATTTAACACTTGAAAGTAAAGACGTTTTACAAGATAACTGATTACTGGTTTAACTCGATACCGATTTTATTACTGAGGAACTCTCGCAGAACTGTCGACCGTACCGTTCCGCTGCTCGAAGGAGAGTCCTCGATTGGAATGCGAGCACGGCTTATATATTTCTAACTTCGAAGGATCTCGAAGGTCTTACGCGGTATTGACGCGTGATCCCTTTGTGGAGCCTCGCGCTCTCACGTGTCGCTCGCGTGTCGTTCGCCGTTTCGGCGGTTCGTATACCGCGGGCGCTCGCTGCGTCGATCAGCTGACTATCTTACAAGAGCATGTCTTTGAGCAGTGGTATGTATTATATATGAAATTATACTTATTAGCTCTGATTTCTAGTTTCTAAAAATTATTTCTTAAGAATAACGTCCCTGATACACAATCATGATCTGTGATCTAAATAAATAATTTCAATGCTGTAGTGCAATAATCATATATTTGTATATTTGATCATGTGTAATCAGGGCTTGTGCACAGGGATTGTGCTTATCCTAAGTGGTTCTTATTGGTCGTTTTCTATCGTTTTAGATGACAGTTTGCTGTCAATGTCAACAATCATCACATGACAAGAATGAGATGCACAATTTTCATACAGAAGATCGTGTCCCTTTCTCCTCTATGGCACATGCAGTATTGAATAAAATTTCGTCGCTCTGTAACAAACAGACGCTCTGTAACAAAAAAACTGGCACAAAAGAAAAATACAAGCAAAAGGAGAACAGTGATGTAAAAATACCAGAACCAAATGAATTTTGCAAGAAAAAAAGTAGATATCGATAATATATGCGTTCAGGTGCACAGTCATTGGAGAAAGTGGCACAAAGTGTTGAACACATAATCTTACAAAAAGCTGAACAGAAAGTACATATTTCTGATAGCGATAATGTTGATAAAGACATATCTGATATGTTAAAGTGTGCATATGTTGGTCTAAAACAAGTTAGATCCGATATGAGATTTAATTGTGTACTTGAGGTTGAAAGTAATTAATAGATATAAAGAGCAAGAAATACAGAATAATAATTAGAAAAATTATTATTCTGTAATCATTGCTCATTACAACTTCATTACGATATGTGATAATATCCGTCCTTTTTGTTTCTTTTATTTAAGTGTTTTCCGAAATATATATTTCTGTTAAATAGTATTGCAATAGAAACATAGGTATAAATATCATAGGTATAAAAGTTTTATTTACTTTTATGTGTATGTATGTGCATATCACATATACGTACTCTTCAATACTATTAATTGTGTTATTATTAATGTGATTTGCATTTGTACCAAAGATTTTTTTATATAAACCATATATGGATATGATATCGCTGCTTAAGGGTACATTCTCGTCAGTTGGGTCAAATTTTGGTCAAAATTTTTTTTGCGGAATTCGATAGCTATAACTGTCTAGAATATCATGTTAAAAGGAACAATCGAAATTCGTAACGGTTCAAAAGTTATGAGCCTCCGAGCCGACCGAGTCAAAGCAGGTAGCGAGCGTCGTGCGGCACAGGTACGAAGAAGAAGAAGAAGGAAGAAGAAGAAGAAGGAAAGAAGAAGAAGAAGAAGAAGTCGAAGGATTGTTGTATGGCCCTGGAATAGCTGACTAGTGGTAAATATCAAAATATAAACATTTATGTCGAAAAAACTATACTTAAAACGTTTTCTGGAAAACAACGTTTTCTGGAAAACAACGTTTTTCGAGCTGGCGACTGTGATAACTCAGTCAATTTTCAACGAATCTTAATGTATTTTTTTTAAATACGCGTAATTAAACTCTCTATCTCATGAACCATAATTATGCCGATACGTTGTAAATTGATTTTTTTATAAACAAAAAAATAACGAAAAAATTCATTAAAAGCGCACATAAATTTCAAAACACCGCCATTTTGTTATTTTTGGATAGATTTCATTTTTCATGGTTCATGACATAACCACACTCATACTAAACAAGAATCTTTTTCGATTTTTTGTTTCAGATAAATCTTATGACCTGTAGGACAGTCGCCAGCGAGGTCCTTTATTTCGCAGCGGTCTACGGCGCAACGTGCCCTACCTCGGGGTTATCATGAAATTAATTGAAAATTTTTTAAAAGCTACTTAAAAGTACTATAAATATACCTGAAAAATCGCGAGTGTCTAGATTTATTACTTTCCTCAAAAAAAAAATCATGAAAATAGCCTATTTTTCGGCCTTACTGATGAGAATGTACCCTTAAAACGCTATCAAACTATTAATGATTCCAAATTTTAAATCTCCTTTTTACATTTAATTTCATGAAAAAAAAAATAGATTTTAAGTTCTATTAGATTATAAGATTTCTCATCAGAAATATATATGTTAAGTATACGAGTGAGTGATATATATTACTGTATGACTTAATATTCGATTAATGTTTACTTACATATTACATTATTTTATACGTTGAATGCTGGAAGCATTATTTTATATGTTAAGTACTAAAAGTAGCATTTTAAATAGTGTCTACTCTTGATGAGTTAAAAAATGGAGGGCCGGTTTCACAATCTTCAGTTAACTTTACCGATTAATTGTCAATTGTAATTGATGGTTATTTCTAGTCAATAGTTCTACTTAACGACATACGATAAGTCAATTTCAGTAGGTAAATCCGAGAGTTAAATTAACTGGAAATTGTGCAATCGATCCGAAATTTGTAGTTGGTTAAGGCAATTTTGATATCTCTCCTATGATGTACAAGAAAATGCGTAAATGAAAATAATTTAACAAGAGAATGTTTCAGAAATTGAAGTAAAATTTACTCCTTGAACAAAAGAGCAGAAAGCATAAAAACAAAAGCTAATCAGAATTCGTGCTGGTAGTAAGCAGTACAAAGAAAATCAGAAAGCAGTAACTGTCGACTAACAGCGCGAGTCCTGATTGGCTTTTGTTGTTCTGTCAAAGTGTGAATTCTCCATAATAAGAAAACATACACAAGTATCCTTTTTTTTTTATTTTAATTGTATGTTGCAAGATTACAAAATAAGAAAAAAATATATATTTTTATAAATACTCCTATGCACATAAATAATTGTACCGGATAAAATTATGTTATAAAGATATTTCTTTGTGTGAAAATTATGTATATAAAAAATAAAAATTACTTTACTCTTTGATAAAACTATTAAAAAAATAATTTGTTCTATATAGTTTGTATGTTATTATATATATAAAATAAACAACATGAACTCGCTTAAAAATATAGCATAATATATCATATTTGTACTATATTTACACTTATCTTTGTTTATTTTAAATGTGCGAAAAATGTAATAGTTAAATTAGATTTCTAATAATTGGTACATTTCTTAGTGCATGATCATATTGCCACAAGATCTCTCTTTCTTGAGTAAGAAAATAATCTTTTAATTTATCTCTTTGAATAATAGCTGCTCGTGTAGGATTGTTTGCTCCAAGTCTACCAGCTCGTTCCAGCATACCATATTGTGGCACTTGAGCTCTCCATTCTCCATTTTGCATCAGGCCTATATCCATCAACAAGTTCTGGATTATGATACAGACGTTTTGTAGGTAATCTATTCTTTTCGCTGTCCAGAAGAAAATTATGCAGACAAATAAGAGCCATAACAATAGACTCAGCAGTTTCTAGTTTACAGCAAATGCAAGTTTTTAAAATGTTCCATTTTGAAACAAGAATACCAAAGGTATTCTCAATTACTCTACGAGTTTTAGACAGCCTATAATTAAAAATTCTCTGTGGTATTGTAAGACCAGGCACATAGTGGTCCAAATATTCATTAATCCTTCCATTATTATTTTGTGTGTTTTTGTTTTCTACATCTTCATCATTGTAACTAGTATTTGTTTCAAAGGTTATTAGTGCTTGTGCTGCAGGAACTTGTGGCTGATGTCGAAGTTTCTTTGGCTTCGCATAAGGCCGCATTAAATAAGTTTTGAACGGGAAAGCTTCATCGCCTACAAAGGCAAATGGAAAAGGAGTATTTGTCCCTAATAATGGCTCTGGATGTGGCAAATCAATTAATCCTTGCTCCAAACTGGAGCCGAAGTCACTGTTCAACCATACTCCACCGTCAGATATGGAACCTAGCAACAAAAGAGAAGTTGTATTTATAAAACTAATTCGGTTAGTTACTAAAAATATCACTATTCAGACAATTAATATGTACCATAGTCACCAATGTCCACCTATTTGAAAACATAATCGGCATCACAGATTGCCTTGAGGACAATTGAGAAAAATTTTTTGTAGTTGAAGAACAGAGATCCTGAGTTTTTTGGAGCCTGAATTCTCACATGTTTCCCGTCAAGTGCCCCTATACAATTAGGGAAATTCTACTTTTCATAAAATTCATCAGCTACATTATGCCAATCCTGTCTTGTCATCGGTGGTAAATATATTGGCTGCAGTGTTGTGAGGTGGGCCCCCTTTTCTGGCGCATGCGCGGCGAACGTAGCATCAGTGAAGTATCTTTACATGTAAAAAGGTGTACCATTGGTACCCGTATAATCACTCGTATAATTTTGTAAGTTTTTGTAATTTAAGGAAAAATATAATTTTTTAAATTATTTTATAGAAATATATATATATATGTATATATAATTATGTGTATATATGTCTGTATATACTTGTGGCGTCTCGCCACTAGCCCCTTCTCCGACCGATCCGCATGCTGCGATCACGCGGCCGACGCCGATGGCGTATCGCACATGGCATGACCCGCGCGCGTGATTCCCCACCCGGCTACCCACGCCGGGTGGGTATATAAGCGCGTCGAGCGAAGACCGAGACACCAGTCCTGTCCCGATCCTATTCCTGACTAGACCTGGCTCTCTACCTACGATCACGAATCCTCCAGATCGGGAGCACCCGATCTATCCGCACGGAGACACGGGCGCACCCGTGCCTCAATCCGGGCGCACCCGGAGTGCAACTGCCGTCCTGGGCGCACCCAGGCCGGTTTCCGTCCTGTACATATACCTGCTCCGCACGGAGACACGGGAGCACCCGTGCCTCAATCCGGGCGCACCCGGAGTGCAACCGTCGTGTCGGGCGCACCCGACACGACTTCCCCCGATTGCCTGGCTTCCTCCTGGCAGCCCCAGGATAACGCCTTCCGAACCGGGGCTCCGGTAGCCCATCCGTGTACATAGCCGCGCACCGTTTAGTCAGTAAGATCCGCACCGTTTAGATGTTAAGGTCCGCACCGTTAGTTATTAAGATCCGCACCGTTTAGATATTTAGATCCGCACCGCTAGTCTTAAGAGCCGCACCGCTAGACCGATAGTTATTAAGATTCGCCCCGTTAGTAATAAGATCCGCGCCAAGCCGATAACACACACACACACACTCACCCTCGCCCCGTTGTACAGGCCTCAGTGCCTCCCACCACACGACCAGCGAGCACATACACACACACACACACCCATCTACTCATCTGTAAATATCACATTCAACATCTTGTACAATAAACTCAGTGCTAAACAGACCAGAGTCTCACGCCTAAGTCGACTCTGACCACGGCGAGCTAAATCCGGCCCGCGAGGATTGTATTGTTCCCTTCTTTTATTATATTGACAGATACACTTGATAAGGACCAAATCTTATGGTCGAAACGTTGTGATCTTTAATAAATGTATCAATTGCCAGTTTGCACGTCAATCATTGTCTTATTTCCTGAGTTATAAAGTATGTTCCTTTACGAAAAATAAATGTCTGCAGTATCTATAAACATCTTTTATTTTAAGTAATAATTTTATTAGTTTGTTTGCCAACTCGTATATTTAATTTTACTAGAGCTTAGTTTCTCGTTACGCAAATGTTACTCTGCGTGATGTTACTTGTTAATATATATATTCGTGTATTAAGATTTAAAATAAAGAAAATTTATACATTTATACTTCATGAAGTATACCTCAAGTTTATTATCTTAATATTAAGATTGATAACAAAATGTAATTGATTGCGTATTGACTGAAGTATATGAAAAACTTTATATTACAATATTTCTTTGTGTGAAAATTATGTATATAAAAAATAAAAATTACTTTACTCTTTGATAAAACTATTAAAAAAATAATTTGTTCTATATAGTTTGTATGTTATTATATATAAATATATATAAATATAACAACATGAACTCGCTTAAAAATATAGCATAATATATCATATTTGTACTATATTTACACTTATCTTTATTTATTTTAAATGTGCGAAAAATGTAATAGTTAAATTAGATTTCTAATAATTGGTACATTTCTTAGTGCATGATCATATTGCCACAAGATCTCTCTTTCTTGAGTAAGAAAATAATCTTTTAATTTATCTCTTTGAATAATAGCTGCTCGTGTAGGATTGTTTGCTCCAAGTCTACCAGCTCGTTCCAGCATACCATATTGTGGCACTTGAGCTCTCCATTCTCCATTTTGCATCAGGCCTATATCCATCAACAAGTTCTGGATTATGATACAGACGTTTTGTAGGTAATCTATTCTTTTCGCTGTCCAGAAGAAAATTATGCAGACAAATAAGAGCCATAACAATAGACTCAGCAGTTTCTAGTTTACAGCAAATGCAAGTTTTTAAAATGTTCCATTTTGAAACAAGAATACCAAAGGTATTCTCAATTACTCTACGAGTTTTAGACAGCCTATAATTAAAAATTCTCTGTGGTATTGTAAGACCAGGCACATAGTGGTCCAAATATTCATTAATCCTTCCATTATTATTTTGTGTGTTTTTGTTTTCTACATCTTCATCATTGTAACTAGTATTTGTTTCAAAGGTTATTAGTGCTTGTGCTGCAGGAACTTGTGGCTGATGTCGAAGTTTCTTTGGCTTCGCATAAGGCCGCATTAAATAAGTTTTGAACGGGAAAGCTTCATCGCCTACAAAGGCAAATGGAAAAGGAGTATTTGTCCCTAATAATGGCTCTGGATGTGGCAAATCAATTAATCCTTGCTCCAAACTGGAGCCGAAGTCACTGTTCAACCATACTCCACCGTCAGATATGGAACCTAGCAACAAAAGAGAAGTTGTATTTATAAAACTAATTCGGTTAGTTACTAAAAATATCACTATTCAGACAATTAATATGTACCATAGTCACCAATGTCCACCTATTTGAAAACATAATCGGCATCACAGATTGCCTTGAGGACAATTGAGAAAAATTTTTTGTAGTTGAAGAACAGAGATCCTGAGTTTTTTGGAGCCTGAATTCTCACATGTTTCCCGTCAAGTGCCCCTATACAATTAGGGAAATTCTACTTTTCATAAAATTCATCAGCTACATTATGCCAATCCTGTCTTGTCATCGGTGGTAAATATATTGGCTGCAGTGTTGTGAGGTGGGCCCCCTTTTCTGGCGCATGCGCGGCGAACGTAGCATCAGTGAAGTATCTTTACATGTAAAAAGGTGTACCATTGGTACCCGTATAATCACTCGTATAATTTTGTAAGTTTTTGTAATTTAAGGAAAAATATAATTTTTTAAATTATTTTATAGAAATATATATATATATATGTATATATAATTATGTGTATATATGTCTGTATATACTTGTGGCGTCTCGCCACTAGCCCCTTCTCCGACCGATCCGCATGCTGCGATCACGCGGCCGACGCCGATGGCGTATCGCACATGGCATGACCCGCGCGCGTGATTCCCCACCCGGCTACCCACGCCGGGTGGGTATATAAGCGCGTCGAGCGAAGACCGAGACACCAGTCCTGTCCCGATCCTATTCCTGACTAGACCTGGCTCTCTACCTACGATCACGAATCCTCCAGATCGGGAGCACCCGATCTATCCGCACGGAGACACGGGCGCACCCGTGCCTCAATCCGGGCGCACCCGGAGTGCAACTGCCGTCCTGGGCGCACCCAGGCCGGTTTCCGTCCTGTACATATACCTGCTCCGCACGGAGACACGGGAGCACCCGTGCCTCAATCCGGGCGCACCCGGAGTGCAACCGTCGTGTCGGGCGCACCCGACACGACTTCCCCCGATTGCCTGGCTTCCTCCTGGCAGCCCCAGGATAACGCCTTCCGAACCGGGGCTCCGGTAGCCCATCCGTGTACATAGCCGCGCACCGTTTAGTCAGTAAGATCCGCACCGTTTAGATGTTAAGGTCCGCACCGTTAGTTATTAAGATCCGCACCGTTTAGATATTTAGATCCGCACCGCTAGTCTTAAGAGCCGCACCGCTAGACCGATAGTTATTAAGATTCGCCCCGTTAGTAATAAGATCCGCGCCAAGCCGATAACACACACACACACACTCACCCTCGCCCCGTTGTACAGGCCTCAGTGCCTCCCACCACACGACCAGCGAGCACATACACACACACACACACCCATCTACTCATCTGTAAATATCACATTCAACATCTTGTACAATAAACTCAGTGCTAAACAGACCAGAGTCTCACGCCTAAGTCGACTCTGACCACGGCGAGCTAAATCCGGCCCGCGAGGCAAGGCGTACCGTTACATACTTTATATTATATAAATGTCAATTCATTTTTCCTGAAATTACAAAAGAGGTGTGTGTTATAAAAAAAAGAGATAAACAAGACGGAAGGATATAAAAATAACTTTAAACAAGATATACTTATGATAAAATAAAAAATTTAATTTGGCAGAAAAATTGTGGAATACCAACATTTGTTGCAAGGGTAAGGAAAACTGCCAAAAACCTTACCAGTATTCATAAAACAAAAATACATTTATTAAAATACAAAATAAAATTATTTCATAAATATTAAAATTAAATCTTTATATTAAAATTTAAAAGAAAATAAATATTTCATCTTAAATAACAAACAATGAAATAAAATATATATTTCATAACTTTAAAACTAAAAATTTAATAAAATTAATAGAAATATCAACGTTATATTTAATGACTTTATAATAAAAATATCTTAAGTTTATTAAATAATAAGATTAAATAATTTAAAAATAAAAATATTGCACTATCTTTGGTAAAATGTAAATCTAAAAAATAAATAAAATTTAATATACATATATAATACACATGTATTTAAAAATAAAAATATTGCATTATCTTTGGCAAGAAGTAAATCTGAAAAATAAATAAAATTAATATACACATATAAGACACATGTATGTAGTATGCATTAATAAATATTGGCTAGATATGTGAAAATTAATTAAAAATTAAAAATTTTGCAAACAAATTAAAAAAAAAGCAAAATTATAAATAAAAAAGCAAGAATATAATTAAGCATCATCAGATTTGCCTTTTTCTCTATATAAATTTTGAGTATTATGCAGTTCAAGATGCCTTGAGTCAGGTTGAAAATTTATACAATTAATATTTTTCGCTTGAAAACTGGACCGAACTACACAAATTGAAGCGACTGACTCATTAGATAAACGGTTTCTTTTTTTATTTTTTATATCTGTCACAATAGAAAATATTCGTTCGGCCTCAGCATTTGAGTGGGGAAAAGAAAGAACTACATTAACTAATAATTCTAAATTTGGAAACATCTTTTCCCCATCGAAATTTGTAGATTTAAAAATATTTTGCCACATTTCATCTATTTGTAAGGAAGCTAATTCTTTTTTTCTGGTCTTCATTAAAACTCGATGGCAAAATTCTCCATTCAAAAGCTAAATCAGTTATGTCAATATCTTTTAATACTCGTCTTGCAATAAAAGTTAAATCTTTAATTTTTAATCTACCTTCATAATACAAAGCAATTTTGGAATCTAAAAAAGTTAATTGTTCAAAAAGTGTATCTTTAAGAGGCAAACGTTTAAGCATTTCTCGAACTGCAGTAATGTAAAAATCCAAACATTTTAATCTAATTTGTTGTGACTGTTCCAAAGATAATGAATCCAAAACACTCTCACATTCTGGCCCTACATATACATTTTCTAAATTTTGGATATTATTTTCATTATCTATGTCTAAATTTTTAATATCTTTTAAAATATCAATTTTTACAAAATTTTGCGCTATTTTTGAAATTAATTCTTGACTACTGTCATATAATTTATGTATTAATATATCACACGATTGAAATAATGCATTAAAGTTATTGAAAAAATTTAAGGAATATTTTAAAAATAGCAAATATGCTTTAACGGAATTATCGTTTAAAGAATCTAAAATAAGTTCGGCAGATTTTAATTTATCCTCTACCGTTGCTAAAATAAAATAATTTTTCAAAACTTCCCAATTATCAAGAAGTCTAACAACGCATTTGTGCAAACAAAGCCACCTCGTTTCTGATAATTTTAACATTTTATTCCGTTGAATTTCGAAAAAATCTTGAAACTCGCCCAAAACTGCACATCTTTTTGCACTGCCCGAAATATAAGTGGCAACTCCTCTAATTAAACTTTCACAAGAATTTGGTAACTTTTCACAAGCTTTGCTGACTATAATCGCGGATGAATGGTAAATGCAATTTAACGTTACTAATTCCGGTACTTCTACTTTTAAACGAGACATGAAAGAATTATTGTATCCGATCATAACCGATGCATTATCGCACGCCATTCCAACAATATTTTTAATTGGAATTTCTTTTTCTTCTAAAAAGTTTTTAAATATTTCAAAAATTTTAATCGCGGAACAATCCGTTGCGTCTAAAGGTAATAATTCTAATAACTGAGTTGTAAGTTTTTTATTTAAAGGCGAAACATATTTTACAAGTAAACACATTACTTTAGTATCCGATATATCCGTACTCTCATCAATTAAAATAGAAAATTTACATGTTTGTAAACATTGAACGATTGTCTCGACTTCATGTTTTGCTATAATATTTTTAACAATATTTGCACACTTATTTCGAGCAAGTGAAAGATCTTGCACGACTTTGGGCTCTATACAAATATCTTTTAACAAAGGAGTTAAATGATCCGCGCAATAAAAAGCTACGTTATGTTCTGCAAAAAAAGCAGATAATTTAATTTCGGCGCGTTTAACCTTATCTTTATGTGATAAATTACTACTAACGGTGGCTTCAAAATTAGAATTTATATTTTTTATATGTGAGTTGGCTTTTAGAATTTATATTTTTTATATGTTTGGCCGACTGTGAGTGTCTAGTTAAATTTGTTTTGCAACATCTGATGGCCGTATTGCATGCAGTACAAAGCGCTTTATTTTGTATATCAGGATGAGGAGTTAACCATCCTTTAAAATTATTTTCATCTAGCCAAGAATGTTGAGAAATTTCTAAGTCTACGTTTCTTTACTACTCCTTCACCAATACTACTGCTACTACTACTACTACTACTGTTATTATTACAATCCATTATTTAATATTTACTTACCAACAACTGGTATCCTCTATAGTCCTCCGTTGTCCGTTGCACGTTGAGCCCGCCAAAATTTTCGCGCCTATACCTCCTCTGCAGACAGTCGTCTAGATACGTGTCTGTTAAAACTAGCCTAACAGACAACATGGCCGCGCATGCGCCAGAAAAGGGGGCCCGCCTCACAACACTGATTGGCTGTAAAGCTTTTATAATTGCATTATAATCTTATACACTGTTGAGCGACCAAAGAAAAACCACGGAAAGACCACTTCTTCGTCCACACACTATCAGCGTGAGTGAGATATCTGAAATACATTAGAAAATAGTATTAGAATAAACTTTTTATATTGATCAAGAAATGACTGTTCGCAGATTTTACATGAATAATACTGATCGGTATAATGTTATTGAATCAATAATACTGATAGTACGTGTCAATATTTTTACAATCTTACAATCCTTTACAATCAGTCTATGATACTGTCAGTACCAACAAATACTGACAATATTATTGACAAATCCGAATTTTTTCATTCATGAGTATCGAGCATTTGTGGTAGAGGAGATCGTTATGATAGGACATATTGATGCTCGAAAATGAAGAAATCCAAATCACCATTAATATTCTCAACATCAATCCGTATTAACCACATGATCAATAACTTAGTTGTATAGTATTTGTTGATATTGACAATATTATTGACAATATTATTCGACTGAGGTCTCCATTGTGTACTTGCCTCAGAGTGACAGCCAGTCTCAATTCTGGTGGAAATGGACGTCTCCTGCTACGTTTCAACAAATATAGCTTTGTTTTTTGCAAAAGCCAATGAAACTGATCAGGTATCATTCTTGTATAATGGTAGAATTCTTCGTGATCAGTGTTCTTGAGTTCTTATAACTGTGGAATAACCGTGAAAATTTTCCAAGTTGGAGTAACGTATTATTGACTGGTCGACGCCACCACGCGGGGGAAAAAATGAACAAATTGTAATGCTATTACAGTAAAAAAGCACAAAATGTACAGAAATCATCAAAATTCGACAGTAATTAGATGTACTAACCTCCTTCCTTGTCCCTGTCGTGATCTTAGTGCGCCATATATTATCAAACTAAACGTGTACCACGTTTGCATTAACAGTACAATCAGTATCAAATCTTTCTCTTCCATTTTTTTACATTTTTCAAGAACAAATGCAAAACTTAATTATAAATAAACAAGATTAAAGAAGATATAAAATTGCAGTGAAATCACAGAAAAAAAGTATCGTATATATCTGAAATAATCAGATTGAACTACACTTTAAAATGAATAACAAACTTATTAATTAGAAGGTAAAAAAGTGCGCAATAAACATTTCAAAATATGTACATACACTAATAAAAGGATAAGCAGTATAAACATAGACTTTGTGAAGATAGTGTTGTCGTTTGTCCAGAATTGCCATTCTGATTGGCTGAAATGTTATGATGCAACGATGCAATACGACCTATTGTGGACGCAAATTTTTTGAAATTTATGACTTATAATTCTGACTTTATCATTAGTGTCACATGAGTAGTAACTAATATTTTATTGTAGAAGGCCCATAACAGATGGCGCGCGAAACACGAGAAAACTTGTGAGCGGTATGTGTTAAGACGGCACAATGTGTTAAGACGGACGGGAAGTTTGAAGGCACGTGGAAATCGCACTCGTCGCATTTTTCTCATCCGGGAAGTCACATCGAGCGAGGAGAGAGGGTATTTCGAAACGATTTTCGCTTTGTTAGATTTCATATG
>CABEGB010001423.1:0-77710 GCA_901521435.1 Crematogaster levior | reverse complement strand
CGCGCGATGTGAGACGTCCTGGTCTCACCAGATCCGGCGACGCTCACAGAAGGTGAATAGGCGTCGTGCAGCACCGAGTGATGTCTGCCCTCGCACACGAAACAATTTCTTTTTGACTGGCACTCACCGACCTTATGTTTTCTTAAACAGTTACTGCAAAGGCGGGTCTCCTCCACGAAGCGGCGCCGCTCCATCGCCGCCTTTCCCACGTCGCACACCATAAGGAAATGGTCCTTGTGGCACAAGGAGTACCGTTCCCGGCTCTTCTTCTTCTGTTCAGCGCCAGTGGCCTCTTTCTTCACGTGGTGAGTGCGTGCTGACTTGGATGCCTCCACCTTAGCAGGTTGCATCGCGTCTAAGGTATGTAACCTTTTCTCGATGAATTGCCGCAGCTCGGCATACGTCGGCGGATCCGTAGTGCCGCCGACGGCGTTCTCCCACTCGCGCCGCGAGCGGGGGTCGAGCATCTCGACAGTGAGGAAAACGAATAGGTCTTCACTGCTCGAAATCGGACGCCCGATGCTCTCCAGCGAGCCGACCGTGCTCGACATTGCATGAAAGAGCTTACGCAGTTCTGCTGGCGACTCCGCTTTGATTTTTGGCAACGCCGTATACGCCGCATAGTACGACCGCACCAATAGGCGAGTATTTTCATAGAACTCCACCAATGCATCCCATGCGCGACCGAAGTTGGTCTCTGTGGTCGGCAGACTTCTCACTAATGACTCCGCTTCCCCTTTCAAGCTCGTCTTCAGATAGTGCAACCTGGTGACGTCTGAAATGGCCGGATCGTTCACAATCAACGACCGGAAGAGGTCCCGGAAGGACGGCCAGTCCTCGTACTTGCCTGAGAAGCTTGGCAGTTGGATGCGAGGCAAGGTGGTGCGGGGAGGAGTGGGCTGCTCTGTCTGCTGCCCGTCCTCGGGGCGCGAGACTTTGGAAGCCTCGAGCTCCAACAGCGCGGCCCGCTGTTGAGTATACACGTCTTCCACCTTGCCGTAGAATTCCTGCACGTAGTAATCGTGGGCCTTCAGCTCGGCCCAGTGCAAGCTGCGCATCCGCTCATGCTGCTCCTCAAATTTCGCCCATTTGCTGTCGAGCAGCTTGAGCGTGGTTGCGATCAGCGGCCCGCTGATCTTGGCTGCGCCCGCTTTCTTAAGATTTTCGAGCGTACGCGCGATACGCCCGGAAATCTCCTGTTGAGCAACAATTAGTGGCTCCATTTTTTTTCTTCTCAGATCCTGATTGATCTCACCGCACACGAACGTTCTCGCACTGCCGGTTCACAGGACGGAGATCCGGCTCGAAGGACCAAAATGTTCGACGCGGAATGGAGCTTTGAGATCTCGGATAGCAAGTAACGAACACGCACACACAGAAATGATTCACACGCAAGTTTTGCACAAATACTAACAGAGTATATTTCACACACAGTCAAAAGTATAAGTCAAGTTTATAAATATGTACAGAAATATTAACACTTTCAGATTGCACTGGTGGAGCACGGACAGTGCGAGTCCGCGGCGAACCGCACGGTGCAAGTTCGAACGCGTTCAAGGCGCGTGAACACACGAGTTCCGCGAACGTGTGGAGCACGCGACTCCAAGAAAGTGCGCGTACAAAGCGAGCAAAGTAGGCGACTATGCTATCGCGAAACCGCTCGAGATCGGATAAAGTGCGATTATCCGATATAACGTGCGAATCACAATGTGCGTTTTACAGCGAAAAGAAATGCGGGTCGTACCTGAGTAGCTCGAAGCAGACTAGCGATCGTCCCCTCTCCGTAATTGCTTTTATACCGTGCTTTTCCAGAATGTTCCCTTCTGTCGTCATTTCCTCTCGAAGGAAATGACGCCAGAAAAGGAACACGCCAGAAAAGCCCGGAAAGTTCCGATAAACAATTAGGGGACAATCGCAAGGTTTTTGGATGTTTAGAAAAACGGCAGCGCCGCCGTCTCTCTACTCGAGCGCGCGCCGCGTGAGCGCGGCTAACAAGTAAGTTTGACAATGTATTGCTAGTGGGACTCAAGTCCCGCGTACAGAGTAAATGAAGAGCAACGACAGCAATGCGTGCGATGCACCACACATCACTGCCGCTACTCTCCGTATATCAGGACTGCATTGCACCACCCATGTTGCACAGGCAATGCAATGCAGCGTGATGAAGGCTCGGCGGAGCCCCTCGTTCGCTCGCGAACATTAGTTATATTTCATATATAGGGTTTTTTTTACATTGCACCTTGTAGATAATATAAGCCAATTTTTTACTTTGAAAATTTTTAACTTAACTGAAACTCATACGAATACTAAGAAAGAATATAATTCTAATTAGAACCGTTCCGCCACTCCAATCGTCACTCCACGGACATATCCAATCCGAGGGAGGATGATTTAATTTACTGGTCCATGAAGAATACTATCGACGACGAACTCCACGAGAATATGCGTACCCTAACTATAAGTATTACATGTTAAAAATCGAAATTTTTGTTATTGTCCAACGATCTTATATTTAATGTCACTGAAGAGGGCTTTGTAAGCTGAAACGCGTCTGACCTATAATAAATGTGTTATTTCAAATGATTATTGTTGATTTGTTTACTGCTCGTAAAAGGCATCTCTCTTATATTATTAAATTGCCTCATCTTCTGATGTAATTTCCTTTCTTTGACTAAGTACTTTCTTTAAAAATCTATTACACCCAGCGCACTTAGGGTTCGTCAATAACGTATTTTTCACCGTATTAAGTACAAAAATAAAAAAATCCACAGATAATCGTCAATTTTACACAA
This sequence comes from Crematogaster levior, assembly GCA_901521435.1. Classification (NCBI taxonomy): domain Eukaryota; kingdom Metazoa; phylum Arthropoda; class Insecta; order Hymenoptera; family Formicidae; genus Crematogaster; species Crematogaster levior. The sequence goes on along the minus strand of CABEGB010001423.1, from coordinate 74,918 downwards.
GCATACACAGTTTGAAATATACAAAGTTTGCGAAATATCGTTCGTGGAAAGGCACTAAACTTTTCGACTGTTCAATATTGATGTGAGAATATTATCGATTCCTTAAATGAAAGAGAATTTAATAAATGTTGAAAACTTCTTTTGTTTAGTCTGCTTCTGATCTTTAATTGTATTTCTCCCACCTTTTTAGTTTGTATTTATTCGTTTTACGAGATATTCTATTTATCTGTATATGTTTGTGTACAACTTCTGCTTACAAGCAGAATTTATTTTGAACTCGAGAAGTGTTTATATATTATTGACAGATCTTCAGCATGCTATGTACATGTATAAGTTTTTGGTCAAAATACGGAAATTACATCTGACAATAGGGCAATTTATTTTCGTGATAGACTTCAACGAACAATCGATGTTTGCGATATTTTATTTGGAAATTGCCAGCTTTTTCAATACAAAAAATATAAGTATGGTACAAAAATTGACAGCGAAAAAAAGTCAACTTTATTGAAATACATTTTCTATAGCTAAACTATTTCGTAGAAACTTGTTAATTGCTAAAGTATTTGAGATGGCTGTGAATAATAAGAAAGCGAGGTGTAGGCAGTGTCCGGCAATCCATATGGGTTTAACTTCGATAATTTTTTAACTATGAAGTACCCTTCCAATCGTTTTGAAAATTAAATATGTTTTACAAGATAAATTGAAGATTTTTCTAGTAAAAAATGGTAGTAGTGTCTCATAAACAAATTATTTAAAATAATTCGAAAAAATTAAAAAAATTTTTTTAGTCGGTTTCTTTTTAAAAAAAATTTTCAAAATTTTTGTCAAATACCACACCATTCAATCCCATAACATATATTTTTTTCATCAAAATCGGTTTATCCATTAATGAGAAAATTAAATTTTTTAATTTTTAATCTTACCCCCATAACTCTGATACAAAATGTTTTTCGAATATAATATTTGGTAGTTTTCACTCTTACATCACTACTAACTTACGGTAATAATATAAATAAAATTAGTGCGGGGGCAGAGCACACATGCTTATCCTGCTATGCCCTTTTGAACAATTCTTTATCTAATTAAATATAAAATCTATTGAGACCAGTAACTTATATTTGTTTAATGTTATGTAATATCATTTTAAGGTTTACATGTTAATAATGTGCTTACATATTAATAATGTTAATATTTTCAAAACAAGAATATGTTTTTGGTTAGGGTAGACCGAGGCGAATCGGATCACAGGGTGAATCGGATCAAAGTAAGAATTGAGATCGTATTTGTTACATTCATCAATATATCTAACCATTCGACTCGGTCAACCCCAGATTGTGAATTTTATACTTCAAAACTGCAATATTAAAAATACGTAAAACAATATTACGAAACGTATTTGTAAATTTACAGTCTCTAAATTTTGTATTTTATGTTAGAATTCATTTAAATAAAGTATAGGTAAGTATTAGTACATAAACGTTTCTGTACAAGTCTTTATCTACTTCTGTAATATTTTAATTTAGAATAATACAAATAAAAGAAATATTATTACATTAACGTTTTGTAAATTTACCTTCAGTTTTAAATTTACATATGCGATTTTAATTACTGTACAAGAAAATAAATTTACTTACAAGCAGGAATTTTACTACGAGTAAATAAATTTACACATATAATAGTAGGTCTCAAATTACTCATTCTAATAGTTGTAATTTTACATGAAAATTTTTTACAGTGTTAGTGAGACGACTCAGGATATACGCACCCCTAAGCGTTGTCGTCGACGTGCATATCGTTGTCGTGAGTATTCCGACTCAGGATGTTACACTCCTAGGCGTTGTCGCGAAGTGAACTCGAAACGAAGTGCGACGACTCAGGGTATACGCGCCCCTAAGCGTTGTCGTCGACACACACAACTCGATTGTGAACCAATTCCGACTCAGTGTTGCACCCCAGGCGTGTCGTGAAGTGCGATTGGAACAATGTCAAACATTCATACACTCGATGTATTCAGTTAGACAAAATAAAAAATATTGTGATACAAACCACAGTGCGGATAAGAAGTTATTTGCGTTGACACGAACAATTACCGAACACAGAAAGAACTTATGTTACAACATGAATTTGACTGGGATAATGTTGAAATTTTAGATAAGGAGTGATTTTTATCCAAACGGAAATGGCTTATATTAATTACGGTAATGGCCTATATTAAATTACAAAAGACTAGTACAATCTACAGACAGGCACTTAATTTTTACATTATAGCTCCATTTATAAAAAATTGTAAACCTTACTCATAACATTTAATTTTATATCATATTTATTCCTGTTTATTTTTAATTTTATTTTTATTATTTATTTATTTATTTATTTATTCATTTATTTATTAATTTATTATTTATTTATTTATTTTTATTTTATTATTTTATTTTTACTTTTACTTTTATATTTTTATCCTTTGACATAATTTGTTGAATTTTCTGTTGTATTAAGAAATCTACAGAATGTATATGAACAAAGATTTATTTAAAATTTAAGATATATTTATACTCTTGACACCTTTCTGTTTTTGCGAATATGATTTATGGTTTTTTTAATATTTTATAAACTTATTATACTTTTATTGGTTGTTCTCTCTAATGTCTTTTCGTTTCACTTGAACTTGTCAAGGATAGACATAATTATAATTGTATTTAATTTATAATGTATCTTATATTACCGGATGTGTTAAAATTAAAATTTGATTTGTTCACTTGTTCTTTTTGGTGAGTTAAACTATTCTTCTATTACTTAGAATTATTTCCCATTTTTTTATGAAACGATAATTTTTACAGTTTATGGTCTACCAATTCACGGACATTTGTGTGGCTTGTTGATTGGTTATTCCATAAGTCACTTTGAATTCCCAAAAAACATGTGACTTGAAATTTTCTTCCGTTTGTTAATTTTTTAAAGATGGCTTGAAGAGGAGCCAAAACATTCAAATCTAAACTGATGGAATCTCAATAGTATTCTTCTAATTTTATTAAAATACGCACCTACATCCGTGTTGATTTTTAATTTCTTATACCCAGTTGCTCTATATTTTTATATAAATAAATAAAAATCCTAATCTAGACATTCGAGACGAAGGTTCCAAGACTTTCCCTGAAATGGATTCCAAAGTCTTCGGAAAAGTTTCTAAACGCTTTCTGAAATATTAAATAATTCCAAAATCCTTGGAGGAAGAGTTTACCAAATTATTATTTGATTCCAAAATCCTTAGAAGAAAAATTTGTCTTTCTTGAAATTTTAAATAATTCCAAAATGAGAGGAAACGTTACGAAACTTCTCCAGAAAATTTAAATAAGCATAGAATTAAAAAGAAGATTTTCAAACTTTTCGTCTCGTTTATTGAAGAGGAAAATAACCAAGCTTCACTATGCAATACGACACATTCCTACTTAAGAGAGTCAAAAAGAAAAACTCCTCAATTTTTTTGGAAGAAATGAAAATTTTAAACGAATATCTACAAAAAATAGTTAATCAATAATAAATTATAATTAATCAATTAATTAAATATTAAATAATCATATTAATAATTAATAATTATATAATCAAGATAATACCATTATTGTTGTACTATATTATTGTTGAAGGAATAATAACAAGAATACAATTCTACATATAACTCTGATATCAAAAATTTTTATCATATTAAATTATAATATTAAATAATTTATAATATTTATTATATTAAAAAGAAAAATACAAAATTTCAAATATTTTGGCGTCTACATAAGCTTAATCTCAAGATATGATCAAGAAAAATTTATGCCTAAACGTAAATTGAAACGTAAAGAAGAAGAAGAACAAACAGCATCAATTGATATTATAAACGATATTCCGCAAGATTGTTTTATGTTATCAGAGGAACCTAAAAGGGACAGACTTACAGAATTATTACGTTTAGAACATACCTACTCAAGAAAAGAAAAGTGTGATAAAACTTATAACTAATAGTTAGGACAGATTTTATGTTCCCGGAGAAAAACTAACAGCAACTCATGTATTATACTAACACTATATTAACAACAGATGATTGATCCATACTCGACAATACAGATTCCCGCAAATTTATAAAAAAGAAATAAATAAGCAGGTAGAAGAAATATCACAAAATCTTCTCAGTCATCTTATAATACACCTATTTGGACCAAAAAGGGAAGATTCGAGAGGAAATAAACGTTGGAGAATGATTTTATTTATATATTCATAGGTTTTCAAATTCTAAATGATAAAACTATTGGCAATCCTTTACCAACATTGTCGATAATTTAAATCAATTAAATGGAGCGCAATACTTCTTAATATGTCTAGCTCTGGATTCTATCAAATATAAACGGATCCCGCAGATAATTATAAAACTGGATTTATAACTTCTTTCGGTCATTAATTCAACAAAAATGTCTTTTGGATTAAAGAATATTCTCGCTACCTTTCAACGATTAATGGATTTAGTAATAACGGGGGTTAGAAGGTGAAAAACTATTTGTTTATATGTATGATATAGTCATTTACTTCCTTTGTTGGAAGAATACGAAAGAAAATATAACTTATTGATAAAATGACTTGATAAAGCTAATCTAAAATTACATTAGTCCGATAAATGTGAATTTTAAAAATAGAAGAGCGATAATATATTGTGTTAAACATTTACAATCATATCTGTACAAATGGAAATTCACTTTATATTACAGATCAAATCTTTACTTTGGTTTAAAAACACAAGACGCAAATATAACAATACTCCACTGGAGATTAAAATTTGCAGAATACAACGTAGTATCTAAAGAGAGTAAAACTAATGTAAATGTCGATGCCTGTCAAGAAATCCGGTAAATTTTGAGGAAATAAACTGTAATATAATTAACCATAAAAGGTTTTTGAACCCCAGCAATTTGCAAAACGCAAAAATAATTTAGTAAAGTATAAAAATATTGCATTCTTATCCACTAGTGAAAGACAATGAGAAGGCCGAAGGGAAGGCCAAAGTTTTGACCCAAATTACAGTGTGGCGGTCGGATCACACGCACCTGCACGCACGCAACCCGAACATCACAGCGAGAATATTAATTTATTTTCCGCAACGCGCTCGCGAGAGGCCGTGATAGTACCACGGAACGCCGCTAGGCGGCAACTAAACTCGTAAGTTAAATCCGCTACCGATAGGTATAAGTAGAGAGGCCAGTGAATCGATTGATACTCACTTATTGTGGGTCTGCGTGAGCTGTGGTTGTTGTGTTAGTCGTCGATGTTTCGTGACGAGATATTTTATTTTATTTTCATGATGTAGATCTTTGAATTTGATTGATGATTTGAAGCAGGTAAATTGAAGTTTTGATAGGAGAAATCGAATGTTTCGGTTTTTGGTTCGTTAGAGCTACGAACAGTTGCTGTGTTGTAATTACTGCAAAGTACTATACATACTCAAGTTATTTGTATGAAAAAAATCCAAAACATAATAGATATGAAGATATATTAATTTATTAATATATATAATAATTACAAATAAAAAAGTAATAAATAACGTGTTCTAAAGTTAACCCTAGTACTTCTAGTAGGAAGAGTTTTTTTTTGTTTCGAAATTTAAATCGATTGGAGTCACTGCGTGTCAACTTAAATCTTTTATCATTTCGATTGAACACCGCGATAACAGAGATCCTACAACACTTGTTTTAAACAAAATAAAAATTTGATTTGAATAAATGAAACACACAAAAGTAATAATCTTATAAAATATATTTCAAGTTCCAACAAAATAAACACGAATTAAACTTTTAACACTAGTTATATGCTTATTGAAGAAACATAAATATTTAAAAACATATTTACATCATTTTTGATGATCGAATTTCGACCTGTTTGTATGAAATAAAAGAATTTTTATATCAAGATATACCTATTAATATAACTCAAAATATGCGAAAAAAAATAAAAATAATAATCTAAATTGAAACAAAGTGAAGAATAATCTCATAAAATATAAAATATATCATAAAAAGTCTTGAAACTTTGAATAATACATACCTACTTATTGGGAAAAAGCATTTAAAAATATTATTTTATCTACATTTTTTGGTGAAAGACAGTTTCTTTTGTCGTTGGTCAATTGGCCTGTTTTAGAAAATATCCTCTCTGAAGAAACCGACGTTCCCGGAATATAGAAGTATTTCGTGGCTAATTCATATAATTCGGGAAAAACATTAGTTTGTGTTTCTTCCAGAACTCAAGTGAACTCTTCGATTGTTCTACATGAGGAAACTTTAAATATTGCCTTATTGCCTTATTGAGTATTGCAGTTGTAGTTGGAGTAGTATAAGATTTAATTCGAGTCATTTTATTATCAAAGTAAGTCCATATGTTTTCAGCATTTTGTGATGTTGATGTAGCAGATTCTAAAGTAGTTAGAGTTGACGAATTATATTTTTTATGTATGAAATAGGTAAGTTTAACCGAAATCCATTTTTAGGCGTTATTGGCATTTTCTTCTAATCCAAATGCTACTTTTTTAAATCTGGATCTAAAAAAGTTGCTTTGGAAACTATTTTAATTTGTTCTAAACATCTAAGCTGGCGATTAACTTTTCGATAAACTCGTTTTCAACATCTCACCACAATCACTTTGAGTTTGTATATTTTTAAGGATGTGTTGTAACTTTTTATCAATGGTGTAATCAATGAGATGGTTGGGTATTTCTCGCCGGAAAGAACCGTAGTGTAATTAAGATTTCAACAAGTTTCAATATTGGAACACAATCTTTTAAAATCATACATTAAGAAGCATTTAAAAATTTAGGAGCTTTCGGGAGATTGGTTATGACCATCGAAAGGGCATCTTTAATTTGCAGAAGCCTTTCCATTATTATAAGAGAAGAGTTCCATCGTGTAACTCTTAACTACGTTGCTTAATTTTTAGTATTGGAAATTCCATTTGAAGTTGAATGTTTTTCAATTTTTCTATGGCAAGAAACACTGTTTGAAATGGCCAACCAGATTTCTACATTTCTTTAGAATTTTGATAAGGAGGTAATTGGATGATACAGCCTCAGTTACACTTAAGTTTAGAGTGTGTGCCACATATGGATGGTGATATTTTTGCAAATGTTGACTTATTGATTTTTTAATATTTGCTCCATTGTTTAATACAATAGTTATTGTTTTATTGAAAATTTGCCATTTATTTAAAATGGTTGTCAATACACTTACAATATCTTTTACAGTGAGATCCACAAATTTCTTTGGTTACCAAAACATTAGAACACATTTTATCATCATGAATAAAATAACTAGTAACCGTTAATATATTCTTTAGCACTAGCAGATGTCTAGATGTCTGTTGCGATCGCAACATTTCCATCGGAATTCAGTTTTTTCTTCAACTCCGAAACTGATTCTGCATATAAATTTGGCAATATATTTACAGATAAATGTTTTCTGCTTGGTAGAGTGTACAAAGGATTTAATTTGTTTGTATATTCCCGAAAACCTTCATTTTCAACTATAATAGATAATGGCTCATAATCAGATGTTATCATTTGGACTAATTTCATATCAATTTCTTTTTTATCTTGAGCTGATAGTTCATTACATTGGGTTCCAAATAATTTTAATTGTCGTGGACGTTTAGTTACGAAATTCGATTCATCACTATTAGCTTTTCTTTTTGAGGAAGCATTTTGTGACACAGCTACAGGATGTAGATACATTTTCAATAGAAGATGGAGGTATAGGATTATTTTCTTCCAAAGTTCTCATTCTCTTTTTCAGGTAAAGGATCGTCTTCTACTTTGTAGGAAAAAAACCGATTCAAAAATATTCAAAATAAAATGCTGCAAATTGTTATAAATATGTATTCTTTAATTTATACTTTAATTTATACTTTAATTTATACTTTTAATATAGCGTTTTGAAATAAAGCAAGTTTAATCGATCTGAGAGCGATTAATGATGTCATTGACCAATCACAATCATTTCTCTGAAGAATAAATCTGTGATTGCCTGTGATTGGTCAATCACGTCAATCTCAGATCGATCAAACTTATTTTATTAAAAAATGTTATTTTAAATGTGTGGAAAATTATTTGATAATATAAGTGAATACGTATGAAATTATTTTGTCAGACTTCATGTTTTTTTTAATATAGCAAAAATTAATATTAGGCAAAATTCTCGAATAGCAAAATCTGGAAGTGAAAAACTCAATGTATGCAAAACATAACATTTAAGAGAGATGACTTCTAAGCTAATTTTATTTGGGAATTGTAACTCTAAAATTTTAAAATCAGTTTACATATGATATTTTTAAATTTCTTAAATCATTTCGAACATTTTTTAAATATAACTGGACTTGAAGGCGCTTTTAGTTAATAATTTTAAGATTGTATTTTTCATTATGGACTTACTCTTTTTTATAGGATATACTAACATTTCAGGTCTTGAAGGATCATTCTCGTAAAATTGTTTTAGATGAATTTGCTTAAGATGCTTTTTTAGATTTGTTGTGTTTGCATGATATGCAAGTTGTTTTTTGCATATAGAACAAAAAACATTTTTTTAATCTTTACCTTTAATATAATAATCCCACACGGTGAATTTTTTCGCTCTTGATTTCATATTTATTACATTTATATAATATTTTTTAACGATTAATATAGGTTGAATATATTGCATAATAAATTATTTAGACACATTAACAAAAAAATTTTTTAAAAAATAGAAAAAAAAGGATTGTTTTGAACTCGTGATCTCCAGCGTTCTAGCCGCTCGACTTACTAACACGACCATGCTCATTGCTTGAAAAGTAGGTTTATCGAATCGGTAGATTACGTACATGACTGACTTTACAATTATTTCTTGTAAAATAATGGTACGAGTTATTGTACCATATTTTATATTAGTAGGAGAGGTATCAGTATGTAACAACATACTGAATTTAGCTAAATCTCAGGTGGGAAGCTTGACCATCTCCTTGTAAGAAATATAGTTCTCGAATCTCGATCGCCAAGCGTGTCAGCAGTAGCGAGAGAGAGAGAGAAGGAGATGGAAGATATGTCTGCGCTCTTCTAGCTAGCTGAGCGCACACGGACATGGCTTTTTCCTCGTGTGCGCGCTACCTCACACACACAGGAAAAAGCCGTGTACGTGTGCGCTCGGTGCTCGGCTAGCTAGAAAAATGAGTGAGAGAACAAGTAAAAAGCAAGCGAGATGGCCAACATCAAAGAGAGTTCCGAAGTCTCGATGCGAGCCTATCTTAATCTCCAATCTTTCGTATCATATTTCATTTTATCATAGAAAATAAAATTTGTACATTTCGCATTTTATCAGTCCAAAAATAATTTTAATGACTTACTGAGATTTTTGCGATTAAAATGACACCAAACACGATATAGATCGGATAATTTTTAATTAGATTATAATCAAGATGTTAATTACTTATCTAATTAAAAATTGTTCGATCTATACCGTGTTTGGTGTCATTTTAATTGCAAAAGTCTCATTAATCCATTAAAATTATTTTTGGACTGATAAAATGTAAAATGTAAAAGTTTTATTTTCTATGGTAAAATGAAATATGATACGAAAGATTGGAGAGTACGATAAGCTCGCGTCGAGACTTCGGGACTCTCTTTGATGTTGGCCATCTCGCTTGTTTCTTTCTCGTTTTTTCACGCATTCTTCTAGCTAGCCGAGCGCCGAGCGCACACGTACACGGCTTTTTCCTGTGCGTGTGAGGTAGCGCGCACACGAGAAAAAGGCCATGTCCGTGTGCGCTAGCTAGAAAAGCGCGGACATATACGTATATCTTCCGTCTCCGTCTCTCCTTTTTGCTATAGCTGACCGCTTGGTGATCGAGATTCGAGAATTATATATCTTACAAGGAGACAGTCAAGCTTCCCACCTGGAATTTAGTTGAATATCACATATGTTTTTATATTCTTCCTACTAATATACTAATATATTTTTTAAATTAATATATTAAAATTAATATATTAAAATACTTTTTTAATTAATATATTAAAATTAAACCTATATTAATATCATAAAAAATATTATATTTATATAGTATTTTTATATAATATTTTTTATGATATTAATATAGGTTTAATTTTAATACATTAATTAAAAAAGTAAATATATTAGTATACAGGGTGATCCGAAATAACCTTCCATCTGTAAAATGACGTATTCCTGACGCAATTCTAAGACGATTTTTCCTTTATCAAAATTTGATTTGAAGCATAGTTTTCGAGTTATAAGCAAAAATAGTTAGGAAATCACGCGTCGAGTACAGAAGGCAGGCAGGAGCGGCGCACCGCAAGCGTAACGCGGGTTCAGTTGACCGTCCGACGGGTGATTACCGCGTGAGTCGCTATTTTAATCTTATGACATAAAATTATGCTGTAAATAAAATTTTGATAAAGAAGAAAGTGTCTTAGAATTATGTCAGGAATACGTGTTCCTTAAAATAAATTTACTTTAATAACTTTAACAAAAAGTTGTTCCGATTCGCCGGCCGTTGAACGCTGCAATCAGCTGATTGCTACACGCGATGCTTGTAATGCGTGTGCGTAAAGAGAGAGAGAGAGAGAGGGAAGGAGGGAGAGACACTCATACACGTGCATGCACGTACGCATACACTTTTTTTCTCGCTCTCCTTGTCTCTTTTACGCAAACACTTATGCACTCGATCATTCAGTCACTCATTTACTCACTCACTCACCTGCTCACTCACCTTGTAGCAGCGTAGCAAATCCTCATGCTACGTGTTAACTGCTGCACCGTTATGCTTAAGTTGTAGAGACACATCAAAACTTTTTGTAAATTACTCTCACAAATTACTCTCACTCGATTAACACAATACAGATTACGCGATAACAAATTCACTGATTTACTGACTCACTATCGATTCACCGATACCAAAAATTACTTTAAAAGAAACGCGAATGCAAATAGCACATAACTCGACGCGAAGCGACGGACCGCGGAAACTGCGCGACCACCAGGGTTATGTTGACAGTTGACTAGCGCTGCGACTTGCGCGTGGCGCGTGATCGACACGAGATGAGACGAACGACGGTGATTGGTCGATTCGCTTAAATTCTACTGCTTTCTGCTTAACTTTTTCTATGTGCCACGGCCTTTAAACCTTCGCATTGCGAATGCGGTGAAAACATGAAACGTATAATGACGTACTTAAAAAAATTAATTATTTATTACAATTAACTATTTTTAATTATAATAAATAATTATTATTTTTAAAAGCATGTTATACGTTATTACGTTTTCGAAACTATTGCATTCACGATGCGAAGGTTTCAGTCAATTGCAAGAATAATGTAATTAATAAATTACATTTGGGAATTTGGGAAAATTTATTTTTATTTTGCTCAAAAGAAATCGTTAAAACGTATTGGTCGCTCTGAAAAGAGCGGATTGAATAAAAAAAATTTTAGAGCAGATGCTCGAAATGCCCGCCATCCATCCTAATGCAAGCTCTCATGCGTTTTAATAAATTTCTTTCGACGTTCTGCATTACTTCTTCGTCGATATCCCAAATGGCAAATCGTAATCTTGTTTCTAAATCTTCGATATCTTCGGGAAGTGTTTTATAAATTATTTCTTTACAATATCCCCATAAGAAGAAATCCAGAGGGTTGAGATCCGGCGATCTTGCGGGCCAACGTATCGGGCCGTACCGACCCATCCAGCGTCTGGGAAAATGCTCGTTTAAATAATTTGTAACGATCCTGGCGTTGTGTGGCCCAGCACCGTCTTGTTGAAAGACAATCTCGTTTCTTTCACATAATGGCACATTTTCGAGAAAATCTGGTAGATTTTCTGTTAAAAATTCGACGTAGGTTCTCCCAGTTAAAACATCTGGAAGAATAACTGGACCAAGTATTTCAGTGCCCATTATTCCGGCCCACACATTGATCTTCCAACGAGTTTGAAAATTTCGGAGTCGCGTGACTCTGGGATTTTCCTCGCTCCAAAAGTGCATATTATGCGCATTAAAAATCCCCTCTTGCGTGAATAGTGATTCATCACTAAATATTACACGAGAGGAATATCTGGGATCTCGATCGACGTTTCGCAGAAAATTTTCGCAAAACATTCGTCTTGCAGGGTAATCTGCTGGTCGTAAATGTTGCACACGTGTATAATGAAACGCGTGCAACTTTTCTTCTTTTAATATTTTTTGTACTGTTGTATAAGATAAATTATGCTCTCGAGCAACTACCCGAATACTTGTTTCGGGATTATTCTCAAAAGCACGTATAACACTCTCCATGTTCCGTACATTTCTAACGGCGCGATCTCTTCCAGAGTCGTGTTTGTTCGGCAGGACACTGCCAGTATCGTAGAGTCTTTGAGCTGCTGCAAGTATGACGTGACCCGATGGATGTCTTCGGTCTGGATGCATTTCGGCGTATCTTCTTGCAGCAAGGTTCTGCTGCCCGTGACACTCGCCAAGTGCCATTAGCATGTCGTAGTATTCTTGACTTGTATAAGCTGCCATATCTTCTTCGCGCTTATTGATAATCGCAGGCTTATTGATCGCATTATCGATCGTGCATCTAATTTATACGATCTTCGCGCAACGTCGCGCGCTAATTGGTAACAAATTCGCGATTGGTCGCGGGAGGCGAGGAGGGGGCATCGACCACCCGCGAAGATCGTATAAATTAGATGCACGATCGATAATGCGATCAATAAGCCTGCGATTATCAATAAGCGCGAAGAAGATATGGCAGCTTATACAAGTCAAGAATACTACGACATGCTAATGGCACTTGGCGAGTGTCACGGGCAGCAGAACCTTGCTGCAAGAAGATACGCCGAAATGCATCCAGACTGAAGACATCCATCGGGTCACGTCATACTTGCAGCAGCTCAAAGACTCTACGATACTGGCAGTGTCCTGCCGAACAAACACGACTCTGGAAGAGATCGCGCCGTTAGAAATGTACGGAACATGGAGAGTGTTATACGTGCTTTTGAGAATAATCCCGAAACAAGTATTCGGGTAGTTGCTCGAGAGCATAATTTATCTTATACAACAGTACAAAAAATATTAAAAGAAGAAAAGTTGCACGCGTTTCATTATACACGTGTGCAACATTTACGACCAGCAGATTACCCTGCAAGACGAATGTTTTGCGAAAATTTTCTGCGAAACGTCGATCGAGATCCCAGATATTCCTCTCGTGTAATATTTAGTGATGAATCACTATTCACGCAAGAGGGGATTTTTAATGCGCATAATATGCACTTTTGGAGCGAGGAAAATCCCAGAGTCACGCGACTCCGAAATTTTCAAACTCGTTGGAAGATCAATGTGTGGGCCGGAATAATGGGCACTGAAATACTTGGTCCAGTTATTCTTCCAGATGTTTTAACTGGGAGAACCTACGTCGAATTTTTAACAGAAAATCTACCAGATTTTCTCGAAAATGTGCCATTATGTGAAAGAAACGAGATTGTCTTTCAACAAGACGGTGCTGGGCCACACAACGCCAGGATCGTTACAAATTATTTAAACGAGCATTTTCCCAGACGCTGGATGGGTCGGTACGGCCCGATACGTTGGCCCGCAAGATCGCCGGATCTCAACCCTCTGGATTTCTTCTTATGGGGATATTGTAAAGAAATAATTTATAAAACACTTCCCGAAGATATCGAAGATTTAGAAACAAGATTACGATTTGCCATTTGGGATATCGACGAAGAAGTAATGCAGAACGTCGAAAGAAATTTATTAAAACGCATGAGAGCTTGCATTAGGATGGATGGCGGGCATTTCGAGCATCTGCTCTAAAATTTTTTTTATTCAATCCGCTCTTTTCAGAGCGACCAATACGTTTTAACGATTTCTTTTGAGCAAAATAAAAATAAATTTTCCCAAATTCCCAAATGTAATTTATTAATTACATTATTCTTGCAATTGACTGAAACCTTCGCATCGTGAATGCAATAGTTTCGAAAACGTAATAACGTATAACATGCTTTTAAAAATAATAATTATTTATTATAATTAAAAATAGTTAATTGTAATAAATAATTAATTTTTTTAAGTACGTCATTATACGTTTCATGTTTTCACCGCATTCGCAATGCGAAGGTTTAAAGGCCGTGGCACATAGAAAAAGTTAAGCAGAAAGCAGTAAAATTTAAGCGAATCGACCAATCACCGTCGTTCGTCTCATCTCGTGTCGATCACGCGCCACGCGCAAGTCGCAGCGCTAGTCAACTGTCAACATAACCCTGGTGGTCGCGCAGTTTCCGCGGTCCGTCGCTTCGCGTCGAGTTATGTGCTATTTGCATTCGCGTTTCTTTTAAAGTAATTTTTGGTATCGGTGAATCGATAGTGAGTCAGTAAATCAGTGAATTTGTTATCGCGTAATCTGTATTGTGTTAATCGAGTGAGAGTAATTTGTGAGAGTAATTTACAAAAAGTTTTGATGTGTCTCTACAACTTAAGCATAACGGTGCAGCAGTTAACACGTAGCATGAGGATTTGCTACGCTGCTACAAGGTGAGTGAGCAGGTGAGTGAGTGAGTAAATGAGTGACTGAATGATCGAGTGCATAAGTGTTTGCGTAAAAGAGACAAGGAGAGCGAGAAAAAAAGTGTATGCGTACGTGCATGCACGTGTATGAGTGTCTCTCCCTCCTTCCCTCTCTCTCTCTCTCTCTTTACGCACACGCATTACAAGCATCGCGTGTAGCAATCAGCTGATTGCAGCGTTCAACGGCCGGCGAATCGGAACAACTTTTTGTTAAAGTTATTAAAGTAAATTTATTTTAAGGAACACGTATTCCTGACATAATTCTAAGACACTTTCTTCTTTATCAAAATTTTATTTACAGCATAATTTTATGTCATAAGATTAAAATAGCGACTCACGCGGTAATCACCCGTCGGACGGTCAACTGAACCCGCGTTACGCTTGCGGTGCGCCGCTCCTGCCTGCCTTCTGTACTCGACGCGTGATTTCCTAACTATTTTTGCTTATAACTCGAAAACTATGCTTCAAATCAAATTTTGATAAAGGAAAAATCGTCTTAGAATTGCGTCAGGAATACGTCATTTTACAGATGGAAGGTTATTTCGGATCACCCTGTATACTAATATATTTACTTTTTTAATTAATGTATTAAAATTAAACCTATATTAATATCATAAAAAATATTATATAAAAATACTATATAAATATAATATTTTTTATGATATTAATATAGGTTTAATTTTAATATATTAATTAAAAAAGTATTTTAATATATTAATTTTAATATATTAATTTAAAAAATATATTAGTATATTAGTAGGAAGAATATAAAAACATATGTGATATTCAACTAAATTCCAGGTGAGAAGCTTGACTGTCTCCTTGTAAGATATATAATTCTCGAATCTCGATCACCAAGCGGTCAGCTATAGCAAAAAGGAGAGACGGAGACGGAAGATATACGTATATGTCCGCGCTTTTCTAGCTAGCGCACACGGACATGGCCTTTTTCTCGTGTGCGCGCTACCTCACACGCACAGGAAAAAGCCGTGTACGTGTGCGCTCGGCGCTCGGCTAGCTAGAAGAATGCGTGAAAAAACGAGAAAGAAACAAGCGAGATGGCCAACATCAAAGAGAGTCCCGAAGTCTCGACGCGAGCTTATCGTACTCTCCAATCTTTCGTATCATATTTCATTTTACCATAGAAAATAAAACTTTTACATTTTACATTTTATCAGTCCAAAAATAATTTTAATGGATTAATGAGACTTTTGCAATTAAAATGACACCAAACACGGTATAGATCGAACAATTTTTAATTAGATAAGTAATTAACATCTTGATTATAATCTAATTAAAAATTATCCGATCTATATCGTGTTTGGTGTCATTTTAATCGCAAAAATCTCAGTAAGTCATTAAAATTATTTTTGGACTGATAAAATGCGAAATGTACAAATTTTATTTTCTATGATAAAATGAAATATGATACGAAAGATTGGAGATTAAGATAGGCTCGCATCGAGACTTCGGAACTCTCTTTGATGTTGGCCATCTCGCTTGCTTTTTACTTGTTCTCTCACTCATTTTTCTAGCTAGCCGAGCACCGAGCGCACACGTACACGGCTTTTTCCTGTGTGTGTGAGGTAGCGCGCACACGAGGAAAAAGCCATGTCCGTGTGCGCTCAGCTAGCTAGAAGAGCGCAGACATATCTTCCATCTCCTTCTCTCTCTCTCTCGCTACTGCTGACACGCTTGGCGATCGAGATTCGAGAACTATATTTCTTACAAGGAGATGGTCAAGCTTCCCACCTGAGATTTAGCTAAATTCAGTATGTTGTTACATACTGATACCTCTCCTACTAATATAAAATATGGTACAATAACTCGTACCATTATTTTACAAGAAATAATTGTAAAGTCAGTCATGTACGTAATCTACCGATTCGATAAACCTACTTTTCAAGCAATGAGCATGGTCGTGTTAGTAAGTCGAGCGGCTAGAACGCTGGAGATCACGAGTTCAAAACAATCCTTTTTTTTCTATTTTTTAAAAAATTTTTTTTTTAATGTGTCTAAATAATTTATTATGCAATATATTCAACCTATATTAATCGTTAAAAAATATTATATAAATGTAATATTAAAAAAATAAAACAAAATAAAATATAAAATATTATAATTATATATAATTTTATTATATAAATATATTTTTTTAACGATTAATATAGGTTGAATATATTGCATAATAAATTATTTAGACATATTTAAAAAAAATTTTTTTGAGAAATAGAAAAAAAGGATTATTTCGAACTCATGATCCCCAGCGTTCTAGCCGCTCAACTTACTAACACCACTACGCTCATTGCTTGAAAAGTAGATTTATCGAATCGGTAGATTACGTACACGACTGACTTTACAATTATTTCTTGTAAAATAATGGTACGAGTTATTGTACCATATTTTATATTAGTAGGAGAGGTATCAGTATGTAACAACATACTGAATTTAGCTAAATCTCAGGTGGGAAGCTTGACCATCTCCTTGTAAGAAATATAGTTCTCGAATCTCGATCGCCAAGCGTGTCAGCCGTAGCGAGAGAGAGAGAGAGTGAGAAGGAGACGGAAGATATGTCTACGCTCTTCTAGCTAGCCAAGCACACACGTATACGGCTTTTTCCTTTCCGAGCGCGTCAGCTATAGCGAGAGAAAGAGAAGGAGACGGAAGATATGTCTGCGCTTTTCTACTATCCAAAGCTAGCCGAACACCGAGCGCACACGTACATGGGCTTTTTCCTCGTGTGCGAAAGACGTATCTTAGGGTTTATTGATAATGTAGAAAATCGACGGATTTAAAAACTCCGGTAAATTACCGACATTTTTAGTTCCGTCTAGATGAGGGCGCTTTCCCGTCGGAGACTCCGACTCGGAGTTCGGCCGTCTCGCTAGCATCCCCTTAACCTATAATCCAAGTGTGACAAACGGCGTCGCGATACGCATGCGCACCGCGAGGCATTCTCGTTTCGTCGGTATGACGGATTGTTTAACCTATAATAATAAGGATATATATATATTTATATTTATATTTATAATTATTATAAATATATTGTTATAAATATATACAAGTTAGCGATGATGAATGCGAACATTGTCATGGACATAAGGATGCTCATAAGAAAATACTTAAAGCTAGTGATCCTGAGTGAGAAGGTATGTCATCACATCCTAAGTTTTTTATAGTTAATTAAGTATGCATGTGTATCTATTAACACATCCTCATCTCAATATTTTTTTCTTTCAGAATCGATTGCAACAGGCTCAACATAAATGTTTTTATGCTTATTGACTTTCTAAATCTAAAACAAATTCCTTTATGCTATTTTTCGAACCAGTGTCATACAGAAAAAGATGGACTGCAGGTAAGTAATAATAACATATAATCGAGAAAATATATCAAAGTAACATAGATAATATTTTACGTTGCGTTATTTTAGGTACATAAACTTTAAGTATGCTTTGCCATAGTATGTCCACTTATATTAGTACTTTAACAGTGTCGTACGGATATATACGGATAATATGTCCGACAAAAATAATAAATTTGCCATTATGTTTTATAATAAACGTGGCCTTCAATTACTCCTCCCAGCAAGAAAAGTATCTGAGCTTCAATCGCCTAAATGCCTAAATGTATGTTGCAAAAATTCACTTATCACACAATTTTTACAATTTTTATGATTTTTTAAAATAAATTATTGTAAAATAATAAATTTTTAACCATAGTAATGTTGTTATTGGAAAATAACTTTTAACTATAATACACACTTGTTATTAGAAAAAAATTAGATTAGTATATAAATTATATTATAAAAGTGTAGAGATGTAGAAATTTTTTCTTCGCCAGTGATGATAAATTCAAAGGAAAAGGCAGTAACTGACTCCAAACTGGCTAATAATGATATCTTATTTAAACGTTTATTGTGTCGTCGACGTTTCGACCTTAGATTTAGGTCCTTTTCAAGAATATCTATAAATATGATACATTGGAATAATACAATTTAGGAGCGTAAATAATACATATGAAATTCACGACTTACATGTTAGAATGTCCAGTAATACATAAAAAACAAGTTATGCCGTAGATTGCAACACGAACATAAGTTAGGAATTGAGCAGATGTGAGTGACGTCTGTTGCTGATGACAGCGAAAGACGGACTGAGAAAAACGAGTTTCACAGTCAAAGGGACGACTTGTAATAAATAAATAAAAGAAAAGAACAGCAAAAAGTACGAAGAGTATAAGTGTGAAAATCATGTCAATAATATGAAAAGTAATAATAGATAAGTAAAACCAGTACGAAGTGTATAAGTATATAAATCATGTCTTTAATATAAAATGTAAAAAATAAATAAGTAAAAACTGAAAAAAGTCAAGAAATTATAAAATGTTTAGAAGACCGTCGTATATAGCAGTTAAATTCTCCGTATCTTTTTGAGAGTTAATAGCAAAATTGCTCTTTTTGATAAAAAGCATCTCCGCTATTTCTCTCTTCTTTTTATATGTTTCTTTATACAAAATTCTGGGGTGATCCCAATCAAAGTCGTGTCCAAGAGATGTTCTATGCTTACTAACTACAGAGTGATTCGATATGGGTTTTTTGATATCATTACGGTGTTCATTTAGTCGAGTCATAAGATGCCGTTTTGTCTGTCCAATGTAACACGCGTCACAATTAGAACAATCAATCTCGTATACAAGTTCTGTTTGTTTAAGAATACTAAGTGTGTCTTTTCCTTTCTTTATTATGGTATCTAATTTATTGCTGATGGAGTACAATACTTTTAAATTAGTTTTGTTCAAGATACGTTCTATGTCTTTTGCAACTTCTTTATTGAACGGGATGACAATGCAGCCATTAGTATCAAAAGGAGTTTATCAAAGATGTTTATTAGTATCAAAGATGTTTATTGAATTTGGAAATCAAAGACGCTCACAGCAAAATCACCCTCTCAAACATAAAAATTAAAAGAATAGAAAAACAACTGTTTTCTCTTTTTCCTCCGGATTTAATTAATGCTTTCTTCTCATATAATAAACGACAGATAAACAATTTCAACAATACCTGTAAACACAGATCAATCAACAAATTCAACCATCTTTTAAAAAAGCTTAACACCGCATACAACCCGTTCATAAACATGGATACTTCTAAATGGATAATAAACATCAGCGATAAACGAATTCCAAATTCAATTCTAAATTTCTTGAGTTTAGGCGATAGGTTCGCTCTTCCTATAGATAAAAAAGACATTAAGGATCGCGTTAACTACTCGACGGGCATTATTAAGAACTTCGAGAATGTTGCTCATAAATTAGACAAAAAAGTCGCTGATTCAACCCGCAATTCTATAAGCAATGTCTTAACTAACTTTTTAAACACTGACAAACATCTTAACTTACCTGACAAATTCATTTTGAACGAACTGTATACTTGCAAAACATTCATAAGACAAAACAATGACTTATTAATAACCAAAGCTGACAAAGGACAGGTCACCGTTATAATCGAACGTAACAAATACGATGAACAAATGTATGCGTTATTAAATGATGAAATGACGTATAAGAAATTAAAAAAAGACCCTACAAGATCATTACAGAATAATTTGAATGAACTAATTAAAACATGGAAAACCAATTCAATTATAGATGATTACACCTACAGAACACTTCGATGCACCAACGGAAACCTCCCCAGATGTTATGGACTGCCGAAGATTCATAAGAGTGGATATCCACTTCGCATCATTGTATCGGCATCTGGGAGTCCGTTATACAACGTTGCGAAGTATTTACACCAGATATTAGAGCGATCTGTTCCGAAGCCAAAATCTCATATTAAAGATAGTTGGACTCTTGTTAAAAATTTAAAAAACATGCACATTCACGCCAATCAATCTCTCTTATCCTTAGATGTTACCGCTCTTTACAATAACATCCCCAAAGAATTAATTTTCAAAGCAATAGAAACTCGTTGGAACCATATTGCACCGGTCACCAAATTTAACTTACAACAATTCCTGTTTGCTATCAATACTGTACTCTCTTCTACAAGTTTTGGCTTCGGTGGCTCGTTCTATGAACAAATCTTCGGCAGTCCAATGGGGTCTCCACTATCCCCAATATTAGCTGATATTGTAATGGATGATCTTGAAACGCATTGCATTAAACATCTCAAATGTACGATCCCTGTCTTCTACAGATACGTTGACGACATTCTCATGATTGCTCCCATATCCGAAATTAGCACAATACTCGAGGTTTTTAATAATTATCACCCGCGTCTTAAGTTCACTCATGAATTGGAGAAAAACAATTCAATCTCGTTTCTCGATACTACTATTATTAGGGATGATAAAGTACTTATTACTAACTGGTATAGAAAACCTACTTTTTCTGGAAGGTATTTAAATTTTCTTTCAAATCACCCCTTCAAATTCAAGAAAAACACCATCATCAACCTTGTTGACAGAGCCATCCTGCTCTCTGATGAGAGATTCCACACAAATAATATCACTGTTATCAAAGAAATTTTAAATAACAATCTTTATCCTGATAACATAATTAACCGTCATATCAACAAAAGATTGAAAGAATTAAAATACAGACAAAGTAGCAGCAACACATATGATATTACTCCTTTTGATACTAATGGCTGCATTGTCATCCCGTTCAATAAAGAAGTTGCAAAAGACATAGAACGTATCTTAAACAAAACTAATTTAAAAGTATTGTACTCCATCAGCAATAAATTAGATACCATAATAAAGAAAGGAAAAGACACACTTAGTATTCTTAAACAAACAGAACTTGTATACGAGATTGATTGTTCTAATTGTGACGCGTGTTACATTGGACAGACAAAACGGCATCTTATGACTCGACTAAATGAACACCGTAATGATATCAAAAAACCCATATCGAATCACTCTGTAGTTAGTAAGCATAGAACATCTCTTGGACACGACTTTGATTGGGATCACCCCAGAATTTTGTATAAAGAAACATATAAAAAGAAGAGAGAAATAGCGGAGATGCTTTTTATCAAAAAGAGCAATTTTGCTATTAACTCTCAAAAAGATACGGAGAATTTATATACGACGGTCTTCTAAACATTTTATAATTTCTTGACTTTTTTCAGTTTTTACTTATTTATTTTTTACATTTTATATTAAAGACATGATTTATATACTTATACACTTCGTACTGGTTTTACTTATCTATTATTACTTTTCATATTATTGACATGATTTTCACACTTATACTCTTCGTACTTTTTGCTGTTCTTTTCTTTTATTTATTTATTACAAGTCGTCCCTTTGACTGTGAAACTCGTTTTTCTCAGTCCGTCTTTCGCTGTCATCAGCAACAGACGTCACTCACATCTGCTCAATTCCTAACTTATGTTCGTGTTGCAATCTACGGCATAACTTGTTTTTTATGTATTACTGGACATTCTAACATGTAAGTCGTGAATTTCATATGTATTATTTACGCTCCTAAATTGTATTATTCCAATGTATCATATTTATAGATATTCTTGAAAAGGACCTAAATCTAAGGTCGAAACGTCGACGACACAATAAACGTTTAAATAAGATATCATTATTAGCCAGTTTGGAGTCAGTTACTGCCTTTTCCTTTGGTATTATAAAAGTATTGTATATTATATATTACGATATAGAAGTATTATATTGTATTAAAATGCTATAATAATATTTTTGATATTTTACGTAAATAATTAAATAAGATACATTACATATTGAACAATGTCATGTAACAATGTTTTCAGCTTTTTAACATTTACTCACTTTATTTGCTCATCTTTGTTTATGTAAGAACATATAAAGAAGTTTTGCGCTGTCTTGTTTTATTGGACTAACAAATTTCATTTTCAGAAAATTCTAGGTGATAAATTCTAGGTGATAAATTTTCGGAAGAATTAAAATTTGTAAGGTGTTTGCTCCAGAGTCACAATCATATTAGTATAATAAATAATTTATTCTATTGGCTTTAATCAATGTTACCTATTTAATTATTTCAAGATTTTCCATGTGTAAATCTATATGTTGTAAATATGTGTTGAACGAAGAATATTGATTGGTCGTACTACATTCATATAAAAAAAGAAATCATCATAAAAGTAGCTTATGTATAGCTGTGTTCTATTGGAATCATCCTTTCTGATTAAATGAAGTGTTCAAAGCTTTTTACTATTTTAAATAAAATATTAATATTTTATTAACTTTGATGACTGTAATCTTAGTCTTTTGAGAGATCACTGCCAACTGACATCTAACAAACGGGCGTCTATCGCATAAGTACAAAATATTATATTTAATAAACAACTTTTTCTAAATATTCTATAGTCAACCTAACAGGTTTGTGAGATTTCGTTTTATCTAGTAACGACAAAAAATTCTTTCGGAAAATAAAAATTAAAGGATACATTTAACGTATCAATTTATTCAAATGTTTAAATTCTGCTAAACTGCTAGTATACACTGCTAATACATTATACTAGAAAAGTTTTACGCACTCCTGAGTTATTGAAAATTACATTTATATTATACGTATTTAAAAATATCTATGTTTTTAAATATTTATATTGTTTTTATGATATAAATATTTAATTGTGTCTTATAACGGAATCTTTTGTTCCTACATTTTCTACACTAATAAAACAAAACCTTTGAGTATTGAAGATAATAAATTATTTTTATTTTATTGTTGGAAATTTTATAGTCTCCTATTATACTTCTCGGTTATCACATTTACTTTTTGATAGAAAAAATACATACGGATACAATTGCTCTAAAAATTTTTACTTTATACATACAAGTATATATGCAGACATATTATTTATACAAATATATGGGATCGTAATAAATGTAAGGTTTATTTAAAAGAATTAGTTGAAATATATAATCGAAGTACAGTAGCAGAGATGTGAATCCTCGAAACAGCTAGCAACGACTTGCTCCGCATCGGATTTTACATGATGTAAAAATAACAAGGTGTGTTCTTGCGCATCCTTTTTTTTAGCCAATCAGAAGCTGCGCCAAAACGACACCATATTGAAATATTAACCAATCAAATTTAAAGAGCGAATTTGAAAATGATGAACTTATTCATATAATTTTGAATTATATGACAATTAAAAATATCAATTTACAAGTTTATTTATATTTGAAATAATATTCTTTTTAAATTAATACTTATTGAAATCATGTAATTTATCTTCGTATTAAATTATTTATCAAAATATTAAAATATACGGAATAAAAAAAGTACAACAATTTTTTGAATAAATCTGGTAAATGAAAAATAATCAACTAAAAAATAAAAATAAAATTTATGAAAAGTGAATTTCTAAATAATTTTGATTGAAAAATAAATTTTCAAATTAACTAAATTTAATCAATTGATTCAATATGTGAATAAAAATGAATAAAATTTTTAATTAAATTTAATGTTGAATTTATTTACAAGATTAATATATACAAACATTATTAGTAAAAAACTAATACTTTTCTTTAAAATATAACCAATACATATATTTTTAAAATAAATTTCAAACAATAAGCCTTTTTTTGAGCCGAAATATATATTTGTGGACGACTGATGTCACAATATTAAGAAATAATAAATTTTAACATTATAAAAGGTGATATAAAATGTAAGGTAAAATTATAAATAAATTTAAATGATATATAAACAAGATTGAAATTAAAAACGAAGTGGTCATAATTATGTAAAATATAAAAGAGATAATACGGAAGACAAATACAAAATATAAAACGCTCTTACTTATACGCGTTTCAGCTCACTGAGCCCTCTTCAGTAAAATAAATGTCGCAGATGTGTAAAAAGATTTTTCTCAAAAAAACAGATTCGGTAAGATGGAAATAGCAATCACGTCGTAATGGGAATGCCATAGTCAGATTGTCAAAAGAAAGTCAATATCTTCACCGGGTTGGATATATCCATGAAGTGATGACACATAATGTAATTAAATAAAACTGTTGAAACGAAATAAGAAAAAAGTTTTAAATTAATTTCATTTAGTTGTTGGTATTTTGAGGTTGAAATTAAATTTATGGAAGTTATATTGTATATGTAATAAGATAAAATACCTGTAAAGTTCTGCATGGTTCTATGGAAAGCGAGAGAAGTTAAAAAATGACTGTGTCAGTGTCGTGATTAGAACGAAATGAGACAAAATTCAAACCAGGTCATCACTTCAACGGTTAACAATAGTTATTAAGTTTTTAAGAGGGGAGACAAATTATTTGTTCACGTGTAGTTTTCATGATGTCAACAATTGATTTTTGATGTTTATATTTTTTTGTATATCATTGTTGGGCTAGCTCTGATATAATATCCAAATAAGATTCATTTAAATGTTCAGAATCTTTTTGGAGGTTGATACTCATTTTTTGAGATCTGATATGGATCATTTCGGATACTAATCTTTTTTGGTAGTTAGACTCTGTATCTAAAATTACAACATTCTCCCAGTCAAATGAATGATTATGTTCGATTATATGTTCAGTGATGACAGAGTATTTAGAGGGATCCGACTTAATGTTGGATCTATGCTCTTTTATTCTCGTTCCCAGCTGTCTCTTTGTCTGTCCCACATAAGATGCTTCACAATTTTTACACTGAATTTTATAGACTACATTATTCTTTTTTGATTTTTCAATTCGGTCTTTATGTACTTTAATAATGTTGTCAATTTTTCTGTTACATCTGAGGCCTACATTCAAATCTAATCTTTTTAGATAGGTGGATATCTTGTTAGTAACATTTTTTATATATGGCAATATGATGTAAGGTTTCTGATTGATTGTGTCTTCATGTTGCCTAATTTCTTGGTTGTTAATATTAACACTGTGCTTATGAATTCTCTTATGCAGACAGTCAAAAATTAAACTTAATGGGTAGCCATTGTTTATTAACAAATTTATGCACAAGTGGATATTTTTTTGATGGAATTTAGGATGAGAAAGTAGGATAGCTCTGTCTATTAAATTGAAGAACATGCCAATTTTGTGAATATAAGGATGTTCTGAGTAAAAGGATAAGAAACGTCCAGAGAAGGTTTTTTTGTGGAACCAATCCAAATAGATCTTGTTATCTTGGATTAATATGTTAAGATCTAGAAAGCTAATTTTATTGTTTGTGCATGGTTCAATAGTCAAATTTTAATGTTTCGTGGTGACCATTGAACTTGTTAAATATGACTCCTATCTTTTCACTTGCGGCAGACATAATGATATCATCAACGTATCTAAAGTAGAAGTTGATATTAAAGTCAAAAGAATTTAAAATGGTTTATTCAAGATCACTCATAACTATGTCTGCCAATATGGGCGATAGAGAAGAGCCCATAGGAGTGCCATAACACTGCTTATAAAATCTACCGTTGAACGAGAAACATGTCGAATTCATAATGAATTTAATAGCGTTCAAAAATTCATCTTTCGGGATTTTAGTGGAAGGTTCTATATGTATCCACCTTTTTTCTAAGCTATCAATGGCTAGTTCTACCGGACTGTTCGTAAAAAGAGATACAGCGTCCAACGAGAAAATTGTATCAGAGCTTGCTAATTCAAAACCTGAGTCTATTATACAATTCTTTGCTATTTAAAATACTGCTCTTTGCCTTAGGAATATTTTTAGTGATAATGTTTTGCAAGTATGAACCTACGTTGTGAAGAGCTGTGTTGACGGACGAAACAATGAGTCTAAAACTCAGTACTTCCTTGTGAATTTTTGGGAGTCCGTAAGCTCTTGGTAGAAGAGAATCGCTTGATCGTAGTTTAAGTAATTCAGATTTATTAATGTAAGCTTTGTCAAACCATTTTTTTAAAAGGTTGTTTAAAGTTTTTTCGATATTGACAATCGGATTTTTCTTTACAGCCACATAGGTATTTTGGTCTTCTAGCATCTCTTCAATTTTTGAGATGTAAAATATATTGTTAAGTGCTACTGTGACATTGCCTTTATCTGCGCTAGTAAAAGTAATTTCTGGATGTTCTTTTTGAAATTTTAAAGTTGTATTATTTTAGTTATTTAAAGTTGTAGTTATTTAAAGTTGTATTTAAAGTTGATCTGTATAAGGATTCTATTCCTTCTTCTATTCCTTCTGTTTTATTCGTTGAATTTTTATTCTTTATAAAGTCGTCTAATAGTGGTATAGTTAAATTTCTTATGGAAGTTAATTTTATGCCTGTGTTTGTGTTAGTAATCCTTTCGTAATCTTTAATATGGTTGTGTACCGCTTTTCTTTTGTCAAACTTAGATGGTAAGCAAAAATTGTGTCCCATTTGTGACTTTGTCAGGGATATTGTGATCCGTTAAGTTGTAAAACCAATTATTATTAGTTGTTTCTAACGGGTTGTATGTTAGTTGATCAAAGTTATGAGGATCAATAATAATCGAAACTATATTATTATTATTTGTTTGTTTAACTATGTGGCTGTTAATTCTTTCTAATCTCCCTCTGCTGTCTACTGTACAGTACTTAAGTGGTTTGATTTTGTTTAAAATGTAATTACTTTTTTTCTTTAAGAGCCAAGCGAGTTTCTTCTCATGCTTCTGATCTAATCTGGTTTTACAGCGCTTGAAAGGAGTGAAAAAACGTTTTGTTATGTTCTTGTGGTAAAGAGTTTGATAGCGCAAAAGAATTGTTGATCAAATCTTTCTGTGTAATTCGAATCTTCGCATATAAATCACTGATTTCAATATTTAAAATGGCTTTTTTGTATCTGTATCTCAACTTAAAAAGTTTATTATTGTTCTTCATTAGGTCAAGGTGTAAATTGAAATTATCAATGTTATTTATGTGCGAAGGAAATATGTTGTGGCTCTTGCATTTTCTTAAAAATTTCAATTTACATTTCAAGTTTATCAAAGTGTAATTTACGTTGATCCAATTCTTAAAAATCTTTAAGGTCTTGTAATTAAAATGTTGTTTAATAGTTTCGAAATTTGGTAAACAATCGACATTATGTAGAAGGCGCATAACATTCGGCTGGCGCATAATTAAAAATTAAAGTAAAATTATGAAAATTTCAAAAGGCTCGCAAGATTTCTTTTGACAATCTGATAATGGCATTCCCATTACGACGTGATTGCTATTTCCATCTTACCGAATCTGTTTTTTTGAGAAAAATCTTTTTACACATCTGCGACATTTATTTTACTGAAGAGGGCTCAGTGAGCTGAAACGCGTATAAGTAAGAGCGTTTTATATTTTGTATTTGTCTTCCGTATTATCTCTTTTATATTTTACATAATTATGACCACTTCGTTTTTAATTTCAATCTTGTTTATATATCATTTAAATTTATTTATAATTTTACCTTGCATTTTATATCACCTTTTATAATGTTAAAATTTATTATTTCTTAATATTGTGACATCAGTCGTCCACAAATATATGTTTCGGCTCAAAAAAAGGCTTATTGTTTGAAATTTATTTTGATTTTGATCTTGCGAGCCTTTTGAAATTTTCATAATTTTACTTTAATATATTTTTAAATTTAAAAAGCATAAAATTAAGAGTAAAATTTTTGTTTATTCGCTGAATTTTTAGCAATGCGTATACGCTCAACAGCATCTTTTCGCTGCTTATTTAATAATTTTAGCCTTATGTAAGTTCTTGTTCTTACTAGACACAATAAAACTTCCCACGGTATTTTTGATTCTTCTTTTATGTGTCTGTTAACTTCAGTAGCTACTTTTACAAAAATTTTATTTTCATCGGATAAATAATATCTATGGGCTACATAGCCAGCCACATAGTTAAGGGCTTCGTTGGAGATAACTTGCTGGGCAAACTCTAATGCAAAACTTTCGTCGTCTAAATGAAAAAATTATTAAAATTAATTTTATAAATTAGATTAAAAATAAAGACTAAAAAAGTTTTTTGTACTCCTTACAACCAAGCACTCAAAACGCTTGTATGTGCTAAATAAAAAAAACTTTTTTAATTTTTGTAATTTTGCCAGTGCAGTAAAAACTTTTTTGCATACAACAAATATTTTTTTTACAACAAAAAATTTCAGTAGAGCTTAATTTTGGTGGTTCTGTTACAAGAATTCATAGTGATTTTCAGAAATTTCTTTGAATCCAACATTTCTGAACAGTGTGCTTAAAAACAGAAAATATATTAATAACACAGCCCCACAAAAAAAAAAATTTTTTTTGGCCCAGGGGTCTGACTATGATTACTATATGTTTTTGGGATCGCTGAAACTGAATCCGAGGTTAGTTTTGCTCCATCACGTCAGGATTTTTCATAACCTCAAAAATTAAGCCCAAAAACCGCATAACTCAAGAAATCAGCTGTCCCCGGAAATTTAAATCTTAGAAATCCCATAATCGTGTAACCCCGTAAACCCAAAAATCCTTAAACCCAAAAACCCCATGACCCATAACCCCATAACCTCTAAACCCAACCAGCTACGGAGATACGCATCTCTGATATCGGAAAAGCACAGTTATGAGGCTGTTGATCAAAGTATCGTAAACTCTATTCTGCTTTAATCCCATAACCTTTCAAACCCTTAAGCCCACAAACCCCTAAACCCAAAAACCCCATGATACGTAACCCCATAACCACATAACCCCATAACCCCGATACGAAAGGTAATAAATGAGCAAAGTCAATGTGCAGTATGTCAATTTTACAAAAGAAGACCCCATAACCCGATAACCCCACAGCTCCATACGCTCCATACCCTCTAACCCTATAACACCGTCACCCAAAAACCACGTACTGTCATTACAACTACCCTATAATCCCGCAACCCCATAACCTCATTAACAATGTTATTAAAATTGTAATATTCAATGTCTCATAGCAAAACAACTATCGTGGCATGGATTCCACAAAATTAATGCTTTTAAACCCTATAACCTTACAACCCGATAAATTCTGATTGAAAATACTATAACTCTAAAGTATCAAACTTTCCAGGAGAGGGTCAGGCCTTTGGGCAACGTATTTGGATGAAACTTCAGAACATGTTTTCTAGTACTGAAATATGAAAAAAGCTGCAATATTAGACTCCAATGCCTCATATATCTAAAGTTATGGGGAATTTTCGTCATTTATCGAAAAATATTACTTTTTGTTGCAAAGCCTGTAGCTCAAACGCATGTTAATTTGGAACTTTCTAACCAAACATAAATAAAAGATCAGTTCAAATCCTTTCCATGGGAAAACAAATTTGTTCAATTTGGACCTTTTATTCGTGAGTTACAGCTGTTTAAAGAATAACAATAAATAAATTTACAAATAAATAAATAACAAAAACAGAGCTTGTAGTAGCCTTTTTTTAACTGTTTTGAATTTTTGCAATGGCTAAAATAAGAGTATAAATATGTATTTATAAATAAAAATAACTATATATCTGTATAAATGAGAATAAATAAATCTTATATTAAATTTGTAAATAAATATAGGTAAATAAATAAATAAGTCAACGAATAAATAAATTGTAATTAAGATTTAGTCAGTCTTGTTTGTAACTGTATCGAGTTCTTTTCTCATCGAACGATCTGTGCAAGGGATTATGGTTTCGCTTCTTACTGTCTTGTGTTTCTCGCTGTAGCGTCCAGCAGTAATCTGCAAGCATGTTGATGTCCCAGCGGCCTTGATATCGTTTTTCCATGACCATGATATCTTGGTGAAACCTTTCACCCTGCTCTTCGCTGAAGTCCCCAAGGTTCTCTGGAAATTCTGCAAGATGGGAGTCCAGGAAATGCAATTTTAAATTCATGAGACACTGTTGCTTTTGATAGTCAGAGATCATTTTAGCAACGATTTTTTCATAGTGAGGGCTTTTTTTATTTCCCAGGAAATTTTGAGCTACAGCCTTGAAGCTTTGCCAGGCTTCTTTTTCAAATTTATTCATTGTTCCAATGAAAGCTTTGTCTCTAAACATCGTTCTTATTTGAGGACCGTCAAATACGCCCTCTTTTATTTTTGCCTCAGACAATTTCGGGAATTTTCCGATAAGGTATTGGAAACAGGGTTTAGATTTATCAAGACTTTTGACAAATTGCTTCATTAGTCCAAGTTTGATGTGTAGGGGAGGGATAAGAATTTTGCTTGGCTCTACGAGCGATTGGCGGATGACATTATGTGAGCCACGAACAAGTGATGTTCTAGCTGGCCATTTTTTTTTCACATAATGCTGTGCTCGATCGCGACTATCCCACAAACATAAATAACATGGGTACTTCGTAAATCCTGACTGCTGACCAAGTAACATTGTTATAATCTTTAAGTCTCCGCAAACTTGCCATTTATAAGTCTCGTAATTAATCTTTTTCAAAAGGACCTCAATGTTTTCGTATTTTTCCTGCATTATGGTGGAATGAGCTATTGGAACTGGTGCATATACGTTCGTGTTATGAAGCAAAACTGCTTTTATGCTACGCTTAGATGAATCTATAAAAAGTCTCCAATCTTTGGCATCATAGCTATTCGGTTTCAATTCATTCATGAGTCCTTCCACATCTGTACAAAATACTAGTGATGAATTTTCATCTTTACAGAAGTACTGGCGGAATTTTGTATCTCTGTTTCTATAAAATGAGACTTTAGTTTTGAGTTCCAATAAATTTTTTCCTTTCAAAAAGGACGCTAAATATTCAGAACCATCTTTTGGTAATCCCAAATCACGCACAAGGTCATTCAATTCCGACTGGGATATTAAAGATGGGATCAACTTTTTTTCAATTCTTGAAGAAAAATACTCATCACTATCTTCTTCGTGATCGATCTCAGATGCAGCTTCAACTTCCAATACTTCATCGATATCCATCATCTTATCCATCTTCTGGGGTACATTTTCAGTGGCATCATTTTTAACTCTTTTGTCCTTAGCTACTGTAACTGGCATTACCACAGAGGTGACCACGTTATACATAATTTTACCTTTATTTTTAGTGTTGTAACCGTTAATTTTATTGCAGCAGAAAAAACAATCATTTGCACTATGAGGACGTTTCCATATTGTGGGAATGGAGAACTTGATGTTATGCCTCGTTTGTTCCTTTTTCCAAGCGTTGAATATTTTTCGACAACAATTACATATTATATTAGGAGCCCAGTTTTTAATGCCTACTTCATCTATTTTCAAACTAAAAATATCTTCATATGTCTTGCGAATATCATCATCGATGACTTTTCGTAAAGAGCTCGATTCAAATTTTGAGCACACGTAGCAAAAAATGTTCCGATCAGATTCACATTTGTGAACTGGCACGTCGATTTTACCCTTTATTCTTGTAGCTTTGAACCCTACATTGGCCAAGTCAACAACCAATGTAGAGCTGCGGTCGTATGATGACGACGCCTGCGGGCCCGCTTTCTCACCCTGACCAGCCGCCGATACTGAGGATCCGACCCTCTGCATCGTAAAACGCTTGCGTGCGCCTGCCATGACGGCATGGATGCCGTAATCCAGGGACTCAGCCGGATAACGGGCTCACTCCGTTGCCCGCCGTCACCGCGAGGAGGTGCCCTGGATGCAGACACACGCAAGAAGAACATTTGGAATAAAGAAGTTCCACGAATTTCTTCAATAAGCTTGAGGTATTTTCAAGCAGAATTTTCGAGAAAACTGTTTTTAAGTTATTAAGGTTATGGGGTTATTTGGTTTGATTAAATGGGCTTACGAACTCATCAACACCGAAGAAGAAATCGACATAATACAGATGATGATTTTGTTGATTACAGGGTTATGTAGTTATGGGATAACGGGGTTTTTGGGGTTATATAGTTTGTGGATATGGATTTATGGGTTTATCGGGTTATGGGGTCTTCTTTTGTAAAATTGACATACTGCACATTGACTTTGCTCATTTATTACCTTTCGTATCGGGGTTATGGGGTTATGTGGTTATGGGGTTACGTATCATGAGGTTTTTGGGTTTAAGGATTTTTGGGGTTATGGGATTACAAGGTTAAGGGATTTCTAGGATTTAAATGTCCGAGGACAGCTGATTTCTTGAGTTTTGCGGTTTTTGGGCTTAAATTTTAAGGTTATGAAAAATCCTGACGTGATGGAGCAAAACTAACCTCGGATTCAGTTTCAGCGATCCCAAAAACATATAGTAATCATAGTCAGACTCCTGGGCCAAAAAAAATTTTTTTTTTGTGGGGCTGTGTAATATAAAAAGATTCAATTACGGTAAAATACCTGCTTCATCAATATCTTCAACATCGTTTGAATAAAAATTTTCTGCTATCAAAGCATTAATTTCTTTGTCGTACAATGGATACATTATTTCTTCCATAGCAATATCAGTGTCAGCAGTATGTTCAGTATTTTGAAAATCAACTGAATTAATTAAAGTTGCATCTTCGTCATCTTCAGTATTACTGTAGTTGGTCATCATATCTGCTGAATGTTTTACCCAGCAGATACCATCTGAGCCGATATTTAAACTGAAGAGCTAACGGTTTATCATGACCATTTCCCATAGCTCTGATGTAAGAAAAGAAATTTTCCAGTACGTCTTGACATAATCTGTTAGTTAGAATATATGAGATAGTAAAATTTTCTAAGCAATATTTTTCCTGCAAGTATAGTAGGAGTAGTTTTTTTAAGGATTGGTTACTTAAAATAATCCCTCTTTGAAATGGAAGAAGAACATGATGGGATCCAACTCTCAATTGACTCATTAAATTAGTCATATCATCTAAAACTTTATTTTGAAGTTCCAAGTGTGTGCCATAAGCACACTTTAATTCATTGGGAACAAATTTAATTTTGCTGTTGAACACATCAAACCAGTCATTAACTAATTGAAAAATTCTAGCACAATCCATATAATTATTAAATGAGTGTTTATTGCCTTCTCCTTCAATATAGCATTCAAAAAATCCCTGGTTTCCACAGTACTCTATTGCCTTCGAAGTCTTGTTAGAAAATAGTTGAGCTGCTAGTTTTACTTTTGTCTTTCAGTAGACTTTGCATCTAAATGTATTTTATCTAGTTTGTGAATGATATTCAACTCACTTTTATTAAGCAATAATAATTTTTCTACGTACTCTTTGCTAAAAAATTTTTCATTGAGGTAAAATCCACTATCTACATAGTTATTCCTAATTAATTTGATTAGGTGAGGGGGATCCGCAAAAACGAATACTTTTAGTGTTGGATCTACAGGATGAACAAAAAAACAGTTTTGATCTTCATTGATTCCAACCTTTAGATCAGACCATACTTTTGTATTGGTTGGACCTAAATCAGTTGTTACGCCGACAACAATGAATCCCGCATTGTATAGCTGTGTAATTGATTAAAGTATGAGGGGCTAGTGATAGAGACAGACAGGCGGCAGGATTGAGGATAACGAAAACGAATTTGTGTGTCAATTCTTTGCGACAGAAAAGAAAAGGGAACACCCTAATATTTATTAATAGCCGTAACTCTGACTAATTAACATACGAAATAAAACAATAAGATTGATATTAATTTCTGTAGAAAGGGACGTCACGGTCGATACTGATGGTTCGCAGGTGAATCCAGTCGTAAACAATGGTGACTTCGGTTTTCCTTGAAGATATAGGATGGCGGTAAGGCTGGCGAACGCTGTTTACAAAAGCTAATAATTGGAAAGTGAGCAAATTCGTGAATGTAATCCGGCTCGAGAGAAATCTGAATGGGGAGCCGGTCGATTTTATAGAGTTAGAAACGGACGCGTAAATCAGCTCGAAATTGGTAGATGAGGGGAGCTGACGAGCGTTAAATAGGTAGGCGCAGCGCGAGGTCTCAGACTTGACCGAGTTCTACTGGCGAATATTATTCTGAGAGGCGCAGCGCGTTACACCGGCTCGCGAGCGCTCTACGAAGGGAGCCGGCATCTAATCGGGAGTATAGGCGCAAAGCGTAGTATCCAGCTCGAGACAGCTCTTCGAAGGGAGCTGGAGAACGCTCGGCCAAGAGACATACAACAAAGGGCAAGGTCCTTAAAACAATACTCTGTTTTACTTAGCTTTCGACGTTTCTAACTGAGTCGACCTCAAGAAGATCGCAATACATGCGCAGGCTTAGAGCTGCAATTCGGTAGATCATCGCATGCCTTGTGGTCCGGCAGTAGATCCTTCCTACCTATATGTTTAGGTCTCGATCAGAAGGACGTAGAAGTCCTTCGCAAGTGTAGTGACCGAGCGCACAATGACCGCACTAGAAGGACGCGTAGGAATGTGTGTCACGCGTCGCAATTGAGCACGCAATATCCGCAGCTGACGCAATCAAGCACGCACTGTCTGCACTCAAAGGACACGGAAGAAAGCGTTTTACGTTGTCGCACTCAAGCACGCACTACTCGCACTCGAAGGATGCGGACGGAAGTATGTTACGCGTCGCAATCAAGCACGCAATATCCGCACTCGAAGGATGCGGAAGAACGTATGTTACGCGTCGCAATCAGGCACGCAATATCCGCACGCGAAGGATGCGGAAGAAAGTATGTTACATGACGCAATCAGGCACGCACTACCTGCACTCGCAGGATGCGGAAGAAAGCATCTTCCTCGTCTCAAGTAATCACGCAATGTCTGTACTCGAAGGATGCGGAAGACAGTGGATTACGATACAATTCGGGTGCACTTCAGATTGATTGAAAGGCCATACAACGACTGACTGGGCGAGACCGGCAAGAAGAAGGAAGCAGAAGCGCTCTCCCCTTAAAGAGGTTCCACGCCGCGACCAATCTAGGCGTTTCGCGTGTATCACTCCGCGAAGCGCGATGTCATCCTTTCTCTAAGAGATGGCGTGGCTCTTATAATTCACTTACGTCTCGCAACATTTTATACAGTAATAGTATCCATTATAACTGGTACCGTAAGAGCTTTATCAAAATGAAAATATATCGGCTGCTTCCATTTACTGAATAAATCTCGCACCATCCCAACTTGTACTGTTTTATTTGGTCCAACTCTCTTTTCTTCTTTACGATCAATTTCAATGTTTTGAAAAATATACAATTCGTCAAAACATATTACACATAACTTTTCATAGTCTTTCATTTCTTTAGCTTTAACTTTTATAATTTGCACCACTGAATCAACGATTTCTTCTTGAATTTTTACTTTTGCTGCCCATCTTCTTAGAGTACTTAAATCAGGTAAAGAATAATTTTTTTTCTTTAGATAACAGTAAGCTTTGGGGCTAACGCTACACAGAGCAATTGCACTTGCAATATCTTTTGTTGACCATTTTACTTTGCTTGCATTTGAATGAAAGAGTTTTTTTATTTGTCCAGATGTAAATATAGGATTTAATATCTCATGAACTTTTGCTTTAATTTGCTTTGAAAAATTTTTTTATGCAACTTTCAACTTTTTTATTTAATTTTATAATTTCATCCTTCAATAACAAAATTTTTTTAAGATATTTAGTTGATTGATGGACAGTTTTGTTATTTATGGTACTTTCAGTCGAAGCAGGCTCTGTCTGTTTATGATAATTATGATCGATTAATTTAGGATAAGTTAAAGACTCCTTCATACGAGGTAGAATAGTAGGTAGAATAGTAGTTGGCTCATCTTGCACATAGTCATGACTGTGTGTGTGTGTGTGTGTGTGTGTGTGTGTGTGTGTGTGTGTGTGTGTCATGACTGATTTTATTACCTATTTTGCCGAAAACTCTATCACTGTAAATTATTAATTACAATTTTAATTAGTAGAAATATTGAGAAAATTTAAGTGATTACTTTCTTTAATTAAAAGATAATATAAAATTAATTATAAAGATAAGGTAGAATGATTTACAGATTACTGATACAAGAGTTTTCTTGCTGAACAGATAAATGTTTTGAAGTAGAGTTACTTCAGTTACTTCAAACAAATTCTTTTCAGAGACAACACAATGTTATTTTCATTGGCTTTGCGTTTGCATTGACTGACAGAACTGTAAACAAAACATTATAACATTAAATATTCAATTTATTTTTCTTTCCATAGCCTAATATTGATAAATTCTTACCATATTTCAGAATTATCAGAAGATAAATTTTCTGTGGGTACTGCAATGGCATAATTTAATTTCAATACCGATGGTTTACCAGGTTCATTTAAATATTTTGTATCCAAAAAACATTTTGGCAAAAACTGATTTGAACATATTTGAGCTGTAAATTAATTATTCAATAAAATAAAAAACGACCTCATAATAAATTATAATTAATCTACAAAATAAATGTTAATACAATAGACGTACGGTCTAGGAGGTTAGAAAACCTATCTCCAGCATTACAGGCTTCGATCCATTTACTTCTCAACTCATCATCTTTAGGAAAAGTGAAAAACTTAGGTCCGAATTTATAGTCGTTTCTCAAATCTTGAGACCTAAGAATTTCTCAAATCTCAAGTTGTTTCTTTACATTGTGAGAGCTGATTTTGTCTACTTTATAATCTATGGTTCAAGAGAGAAAAGGAAGGGCACATAAAATCTTATGTACTCTTCGCCGCTCTCTCCCTCAGAGGCTCTTTATACGTGATAGTAACCTCAGGACACATTAAAAATATATATAGATCCAAATAAATTTTTTCCGAATGCGAATGACGTGAATATATTGTGTATGGGAAATTTTTCTCTTGTGTTGTGTTTTGACATAACTTATAAACATATTCATCTCTTGAGAAATTGGCTATTGAAACAAATTGGTAAGTTCTTCTTATTTTCTAATTTTTATATTTTATCTCTGTTTTCTACTATTTAAGTTTTATTTTTAATTTTATTTGATTTTGGCAAACGATAAGAACAACAATTAAAATTGGTGCTAGACTTTTGGCAAGTAATTTCGACTGTGTTCGGGTTGTTTCGGAATGTTTCGGGACGATCTGGTTTCTAGGTATTTTTTAGGGATATTTAGTACTTTATTTAGATATTTAACATTATTAGGACTTAGGCCCGGTTCCACAATTTTCAATGTAACCCGAGTTTAACTGAACGATCGTTAACGCTGATGTAAGCCTGTTATCTGTATCGCGTTCCACAAGTCATTTTTAACCTTAGGTTACGTAAACTTATACTCTATTCACTGAAACTCAGAATATACGCTTCTTTCTCCTCAAATGTGAACTGTTATTGGTTACTGAGATTTTGCAAAGAAGAGAGTGAGAATTCAGCTGTTCGATTATTTTGTGTAATAAATGGCTGCGTTCAGCAGCAGAGCAGATCAGTGAGCGATCAGTGATTATTGGTCCTTTCTATTAGATCCCGAAATCTAGACCAATCATGTTGACGCATTAAAAAGAATTACTCAACAGTTGTACAACAGTTGCGTCTGCTGAACGCGACCAATTTGTGTAATGTCGTGTAAGAAGCGGCTACCGAATTTTTCCACAAAGGAAAAAATTATATTAATTGAAATCGTAGAAAAGAAGAAATGTATAATTGAAAACAAGCAAACTGACAATGTCAGTAATAATGACAAAGAGAAATGTTAGTTAGACATAAGTCGTGAATTTAATAGCAGATGCATAGAAGCAAACCGAAATGTGGCGTCGCTAAAAAGTTGTTGGGATAATTTAAAAAAAAAGACCCGAAAACATTTTGCGGAAGTACGTAAACAAGTTTTTGCAACAGGTATTGTATACAAGCATATTTATATTTCAATATATATGTCCATAAACATATACAAACATACATAACATACTTTTATTAATTATTTATTAAATACTTTTATTAATTAATAATTGATGTGTAGGCGGCGGAAAGATGACTGTCCCTGATGATCCGATAGCCGAAAGAGTGAAAAGTGTTATTCAACCATCGGTCGATGGTTTACAGAATCCATTTGACAGCGATTGTGTAGCAGGTTATATATATATTTCATATGCTTTCGAGATAATTATACATAAATTTTGTATATATTGTATATGTATAATATTGTAAAATATGTATAATATTGTATAATATTGTATTGTATTGTATTGTATTGTATTATCATCTGATGATGATAATACATGTGCAAAAGCCATTTTCCGGTATATTTGGTAAAATGCAATATTTTTTCTCAATTAAACACATATGAAGCACAAGGCAATCTTATACATAACCTCTAAAGAGCGTTATGTCACGATCATAAACCTCGGTTAAATTCGTTAAACGCCCAAAGTTGAGCGTTCATCTTTAACCGAGGCAAGTGAATGTTAACTAAGGATTAAGGCAGTTGTGGAACGCCACCAATTTCCTTAAACCTAGTTTAGCGAGTTGAACCTCGATTACTCGAGTTAACCGCGAATTGTGGAACCGGGCCTTAAGGTACGATTTCATGGAGCGTGTTGAATCCAGATTTTCCCCCCACTCCGCTGGTATTGTGACGAGAGTGGGGCTGAAAATATTCAGATTTGAATATCTAGTCTCTAAACTTCCGTATCGTTTTCATGGAGCGTTATGAATCCGGATTTTCCTCCACTAGTAAAACTGTTTTAAAAATTGTTGTTACTGCTTTTATAAGTTTATAATATTTATATTGTGAATTTTCGCACGGAAAGAAACAGAGCAACGGCTGCAGAAATGGCTGATGATACAACTAATCACATAATAGCGGCAGAAGTTCGGAGGCGAAGAATTGCTGCTGTTGTTGCTGTTCTAAATTATAGAAAGAAGAAGGCGAAGAAGAAGTACAAAGAAAAACAACACTGGGTAGCTCCTATTTTTCAAGACCGGCTTGAACATAGTTTTTACTTTGCGTCAATGCCAAAGTTAATATTGGAGGATAAGAGATACCATAGCTACTTCCGAATGTCAGCTACTAAATTTGAAGAGCTGTTAACTATCGTCGGACCTCATCTCCAAAAACAAGATGTTGTTCGAGCATCGATAACTCCTGCTGAACGCTTGGCTGTTACATTAAGGTAAGGTTATAAGTTTTAATTTTTATGCGACAATATAAAGTAAGACACATGAAAAACACATGAACATGTTTTTAAATATTTTAGATATTTGGCATCTGGGGACTCGATGACATCTATGACGTTCCAGTATCTTGTAGGAAAAACAACGGTCAGCAATGTCATTCGAGAGACGTGTGAAGTACTTTGTTTATGCCCATTGGTTCTTCCACCAGTATTAAACGAAGATGACTGGCTTCACATCGCACATGAGTTTGAAAATCTCCGTGATTTCATTCACTGCATCGGAGCCATTGATGGAAAGCATATCGTCATTCAAGTAAATATTATATGATTGTCAAGTCAAGTGCACACTGTTTGAGTTTATTTTTCACATATTTATTTATGTATAATATTTTCTTGTAACACCTTTGCTTTCAGTGTCCAAACAATGCAGGATCCACATACTATAATTATAAGCATGCTCACAGTATTGTCCTATTAGCAATCTGTGATGCAAATTACTTATTTCGCTTCGTCGACATCGGTGCGTATGGAAGGCGGAGCGATGGAGGTATTTTCCAAGACTGCGTTATTGGACAGAAGTTTGACGCAAATGAAATGAATGTGCCGAAGCCTGCTGCCATTGCTGAAGGAGGGCGAGTTCTGCCATATTGTCTCGTTGGCGACGAGGCATTTCCTTTGAAAACATATATGCTTCGCCCATATCCTGGTCGAAATGGACTAACGGAGAAGCAAAATATTTACAATTATCGTCTCAGCCGAGGAGCTAGGAGGATGATTGAAAACACATTTGGCATTCTAGCAAGTCAGTGGAGGATTTATCGAAAGCCAATTATCGCAAGCCCAGCCAATGTCACATTGATGGTGCAGGCAACAATTTGCCTTCACAACTGGCTACGTAAGGATGGCACAGACCAAAATGAATACGTTCCTCCAGGCTTAGTTGACGAAGATGACGACAGAAGTCCCCAAGGATTCCGGCCAGGCTCTTGGCGAACAATCATGGAGAATGGA
Source organism: Crematogaster levior (assembly GCA_901521435.1). NCBI lineage: Eukaryota > Metazoa > Arthropoda > Insecta > Hymenoptera > Formicidae > Crematogaster > Crematogaster levior. The sequence continues at coordinate 34,389 of CABEGB010001423.1, read as the reverse complement.
TGCGCTTTCAAAGAAATCACTCGATGCGGAGCAAATATGAGTGCTCGGACTTGTATTGCTATTAGAGACGCATTCCGTGATTATTTCAACAATGAAGGAGCTCTGCCGTGGCAAAATAATTACTGTTAAGCCCGTATCAGATATCTATGTATTGAAGATTGAGATTAAAGATTGAAGATTGGGAAATTGACCAATCAGAAAGAAGTAATATTTGATGTCATTACTTAAGATTTTATACATTCAGACCTACATTTTGTCATGGGTTTTGGGTAGTAAAGAGATTGGAAAACAATTTTCCTGTACAACAGAAAGCGTTTATGTCTCACCTATTTGTGACAGCAAGTCAGTGAAACTGGCTGGGGTGTAGAAAACACCCCAGGTGACCGTTTACGCAAAAAAAAAATGGGGTGACTACTCCCGGGTTAAACATACTTTATTACGTTGCGTTCAATTCTATGCGCTCCTTTATCTCAAATAATACATCGAACATACGCCGCATAGCTTCATTTTGTTCGCGAACAGGAAACTCTTTTAATTCAGCAGCAATCATACCGCTGAAGTGCCTTAAAGAATCTGTCAGTGAATCTGATGGTGGCATATTCACTGTCACTGGACGAGCCAGAGCATCTGCGATCTCTTGCATCGACGGATCGATCTCGCTGTCGACTCGTGTCCGCTTTTTCGCTGAGGAAAAAATCAATATTTCTTTATATGCGACTACGTATTGCTACAATATATATTCAAAAAATTATAATTGATATACCTGAACGATTACTGCGACTCCGATTGTTATCCGCCTCGTTACTGTCGCCGCCGTCGACGCTGTCGTTGTCGAAGATGGGATTTGTATCTGGCAGGGGACTTGTGACTGCATTGGTCAGAGTCCTATGAAACAAAAACATATCAGTTATTTATGCAATTAATTTTCTTATATACACTAGTGGAAAAAATTAAAGGATCAAAAAAAAATTCCGAATTTTTTAACGTTTTTCAAGTGGCTGTATTTCCCTTAAAAATGGTCGTACTGGAGTTTTAAAAAAAGCATTTTAAAGCTTGAAGTTTCTAGTTTTGAGATCTTACGATGAAAAAATTTTTCAAGCAACGTGTACTGCTTAATCCTAATGAATACCGAAAGAAATTTTTTTTCAAAATTTTTTCGGTTCTTTTTTGTGGTCTACGAACTTGGAAAAAATTTTTCTAACTTAACCACTATGTGGATCGAATAAGTTGTTCATTCAGCTTTAATTTGCTTTTTTTTAAAGTTCGATACGACTGTTGATTGACTGTTGATTCTGTTATTGCATTCCATGATTTTCCTGATTTTTAAACTTCAACTGAATAAAGTTGATATACCCAATCGAATTTCAAACTCGATCTCCACGCTTTTCAGAAATTGCTTATCGTTAATTTTCGTGAACTCTTACAACGCTAAAAAAAACAGTTTTTTTCAAATACTCCTGCATTACAAAAAAAAATTTCATAAATTTGCAAAAATCAAAAATTCATATTGATTTCCGATCATGGTTAGACGGCATTTATCAGAGCCAGAGGTTACTCGTTTGATCACTCTGTTAGAAGAAAGTTACAGTCAACGTGATGTTGCCATCCGGATGGGTGTTAGTCAATCCGTCGTATCTCGAACGTATGCGCGATACCGGGAGACGAACCAATACAATCGTCGCATTGGACAAGGTCGCCATCGTGTCACGACTGTTCGCGATGATCGGGCAATTGTCCGACAAGTTCGACGTGAGCCTTTCATCAATGCGAACATCGTGGCAAGAAATTTTCCGAATCGGGTACAACAGCGACAAAGACAGCGACAGCGACACCAAGTACAAAACATTTCTTCCCGAACAGTCATCAACCGTCTTCGCGAAACTGGGTTAAATGCACGACATCCTAATCGTGGGGGCAATACCCGTTATTAACAAAACTGACGAACGGGCAGACGAACACACACACACACACTCTTTGGAGAATGAGTTTGGAGTCATTAAATACGGAGGAAGTGACGAGCCTCCGGGTCTCATTTCTCCTAAAGAAACACACACACACACACACACTCTCTTTGGAGAATGAGTTTGGAGTCATTAAATACGGAGGAAGTGACGAGCCTCCGGGTCTCATTTCTCCTAAAGAAACACACACACACACACACACACACACAGCACACACACACACACACACACTCTCTTTGGAGAATGAGTTTGGAGTCATTAAATACGGAGGAAGTGACGAGCCTCCGGGTCTCATTTCTCCTAAAGAAACACGCACACACACACACACACACAAGAAGCGTAAATCCGACCGGGCAACCTCCACGCTTTGGGTAATGCTGATGCCGGCGGTAGTTTTTGTTTAAAATTTTTAGAAGTCATTAAAAAAAAATTCCAAAATTTTTCAAAAAAAAATTTTTTTGAAATTTTTTTTTTCCCATAATTTCAAACACTTCTATCAACAAAAATGCATAGAAAAACTGAAAAAACATTTTTCTTTGCATTTTGTTAAAGATTATGATCATTTAAAGTCAAAATCGTGATCCTTTAATTTTTTTCAAAAATTCGATCGAAGAAAACAAAAAAACGGCTCGATGGATTGAAATGAAACTTTGTGGGGTTTTTGTGGGCATATTGAACTGTAAAAGGCACACTTAACATTACTGGTTTTCTCGATATTTCCAATTTAGCGCCTGATGATCCCAAAAGCCACCAAAAGCCCTTTTTTTCTTGATTTTTCAAATTAATGTTAAGAATAAAAAAAAATTTTTTTTTCAAAAAATCGTAGCTGATTTTTGTGGGAAATTTATTCAAGATTTCAAAACCCTCCTTAATTTTCTTGTGCGATCAGCGGTTGCTGAGATCTTGATGGTTAAAGACAAAAGGATCCTTTTCCATTCAAAGTTCGATATCTCAGCGAGAAATGGTCGTATCGAACTTTAAAAAAAAGCAAATTAAAGCTGAATGAACAACTTATTCGATCCACATAGTGGTTAAGTTAGAAAAATTTTTTCCAAGTTCGTAGACCACAAAAAAGAACCGAAAAAATTTTGAAAAAAAATTTCTTTCGGTATTCATTAGGATTAAGCAGTACACGTTGCTTGAAAAATTTTTTCATCGTAAGATCTCAAAACTAGAAACTTCAAGCTTTAAAATGCTTTTTTTAAAACTCCAGTACGACCATTTTTAAGGGAAATACAGCCACTTGAAAAACGTTAAAAAATTCGGAATTTTTTTTTGATCCTTTAATTTTTTCCACTAGTGTATATAGAAATATGAAAGGTGGTACTTACTCGTTCTGAAGATTGACATCCTGCAAAAATTGCATTTGGTTGTAATGGACCCAAGTAGACTTGGGTTCCGCTGCGGAGCCACTTGGTTTATTAATAATTTTTTTGCGCTGGGCCCGGAAGCAATCGCATAACGATTTCCACCGCCTTTTAACCTCCGTCGCTGTAAAGTTGGGAACTGTAACAAAGACAATATTCAATGAAACCTTACGCACATTTACTTAAAATGAAACATGTTGTGAACATTTAAACAAAACTCAAAACGGAGGTTAACCTTTCGAATAATTATATGTAGCCTCTGAGCTTATATATAACTATATCAACATAATTTTACCGTCCAAACTTTGCGCCACTTCTTCCCATAACTTGTCCTTCACCCCAAGACCTCTTTCAGCAAGTAGCAGTTTAAAATTCCACAGTGGTGGTCTCTGTCGAATCTCTTCGATGAGCTTCTCTTCCAGAAGCTGTTTTGCTAGCAGTGGTGATGTACAAACATTGTCATTGGTGACATTACTAGCAATCGGTGTAACCACCACCTGTTCTGTACCATCCGGCAACAGTGTTCTTCGTACGATATTCCCCTTACCTGAAAAACTATACATATAAATAAAAATATTTTAATTAAGATATTTTTCTTGATTTATGTTATTAACAGTAATACTGAGTATTTACCGTCTTGGGGATAAAAGTAGTGGTTATCGTCGATAAAGATGTTCGAGTAATTTTCCACGCAGTCATGGCTTTGTATTTCTTCCAGCGTTATGATGGTTTCACATATGCCACATGTAAATACCGGTGTCAAGGGCTGCTGCCAATAACAAACACGTCATAAATATATTGTGACATACATAATTTCATATCAACGAATATAGACGAATATATAGAAGCACATTGTCAGCGATGGGACGAGTCCCCCAGTTAGTATTTTCATATTTACAAATTAATGATATATGATTAAATAATGATTAAATATATATATATATATATATATATATATATATATATATATATATATTACGTACCTCATTGTTTGATTCATCTGCGTTACTTTCCATCATAATTCTACACTATAGCACTTATGCTTTATTATACCACTGTTATTAAATATAACCGCCTTTGGGATCTGCCGTCTCAAATCTGAAGATCGTCTATTTCGATCTTGGGCGTTCAAAATCTGCATTGCATTCAGCCCCACTCTCGTCACAATACCAGCGGAGTGGGGCAAAAATCTGGATTCAACACGCTCCATGAAATCGTACCTTTATACAAGTAGCTACTGGTTTTAAAACAAGAATATGCAATAAAAAATAAGGTTTTATTTTAAAAAACCTATCACTCAATATGACCCATTAATTAATTTTTCTATTTATCTTATAATGGATTAACCTATAATCCAAGTGTGACAAACGGCGTCGCGATGCGCATGCGCACCGCGAGGCATTCTCGTTTCGTCGGTATGACCGATCGATATTGTTTAACCTATAATAATAAGGATATATATATATTTATATTTATATTTATAATTATTATAAATATATTGTTATAAATATATACAAGTTAGGGATGATGAATGCGAACATTGTCATGGACATAAGGATGCTCATAAGAAAATACTTAAAGCTAGTGATCCTGAGTGAGAAGGAATGTCATCACATCCTAAGTTTTTTATAGTTAATTAAGTATGCATGTGTATCTATTGTAAGGTTATTTCATAGTGGCGCCTCTTGTCCGACGCCATATTGCCTACTTTGTGATTGGCTGTTTGAGCAGCCAATGTTACATGAGGAGAGGTGAGGCGACATCTTGGTCTCGCGCGGCTTTTCGGGGTTCGGACTAGAGATGTGCGATGTTAAAAAAAAAAATCGATTATATAATAATCGATTATGAAAATAATCGATATCAAGAAATCGATTATTAAGAAAAATAATCGTGTATAATCGATTTTTTCAATGGATTATTCAAAAAATAGCACGTAAAGGATTTTTATTGTTTTCAATTGATTAATCTGTTTTCTTTAGATATATTCACACTTATCGTAATGTAATAATTGTAATAATTCACACTTTATGTAATGCATTTTATTATTTAAAAAAATACATCATTTTATTTGAAGTAACTGAAATATTTATACCGATGACGTGTTATATTTTTCCTCGGCTTATCCATAGTCCTGAAAGGGGACAGTACTGGTATCTGTAATATAAATCAAAACATGTTTAATAAACAAACATAAATTTAAACAAACAAATATAATTGAGTAAAGCATACTGTACCTCAGTGTTTCAAAATAAATGAAAGGAAAATATGGAAAAGAATTAGAAGACAGATCAAATGGAAAATGGAAATACAATTATTTATTTCCATTCAAGTTTATAGGCAATTTTCATCTTATGGTAGGCAAAATAGGTTGCTTAGACTTAAAAAGTTGAGAATCCCAAATCCCAATTTTAAATCTAGACAACTTATTTTGTGCATCATAATTATGTAAACCCCCAGTCTTTTTCGGGTAATGATCCTAGGAATAGCACCATATTCAATCGCTTACCCGACAATCTGTTGCGCCGTTCTGTTTTCAGTGCCCCAGCCTTCGAAAACAAACGCTCCGATGGTACTGAGGTGGCGACGATATTTAAGTGCTTAATGGCTAAAACATATAGTGTCGGAAACGCGTTTTTTACACTGTGCCAATATTCAATTGGATTTGCTTGTCTCGGAATAACGGGCTGGTTAAGATATTGACGCAATTCAAGGTGAAGTTCTGAAGGATCGCTGTTTGATTGCATATTGTTGGCAATTAAATTGTCGTGAAACTCCCATATGCTTTGTCCAGTAGAACTTTCCAAAGATTTCGAAGTTGGCTCAACGCTTATCTCGGGAGCAGAATTAGTCAATTTCATTGCTTTATTTATATCTGCAATAGCCATTACTGCCGTCATTGCAGATCGAAAATGGATTTTTTTGAAACGTGGATCAAGAATTGTCGACATTGCCAATAATTTGCACGTCTCAATTCCTTCAAACTTTTCCTGAATTTTAGCTATGATTTTCATTTTCATATTTTCTCCAATTTTCGTCACGGGTATGCAGCGGTTTAACGCATTTTCCATGCATCGAATTATTGGAATAGTCATACTGCCTGTTGGATACGTTTCGCCGCTAATTTCGGCAATAACATTTTCAATCGGTCGTAAAATTAGTACGCAATCTTCAAGAACTTGGATTTGCTCCCGCGTTAACATTTCTGGGGCAGTTGGGCATTTCATAAGAACCGGATAAATATATTCGCGGAGTTCAAGGAACCTTTCGATCATATAAAATAACGAGTTCCAACGCGTAGGTACATCTTGCTTTAACTTCAAAGCCGTGCCCTCTTCCCGTTACAAATTTGGAGCCGCTTCAATTCATCAGTCGCAACGACGCTTCTTTTCGTTATCGTCACTATGCTACGTACGCGAGTAAACATATTCTCGACTTCCGGTAGAGTTTTCATGATGCTCGGTACCACGTGGGATAAGACATGCGCGAAACACGGTATGTGCTTCGAAGCACCAAATGTGTCGATCACTGCCTTTTTAATGTTTGCGCCGCAATCGGTAACTATCGCTGTAACATGGGATGTTTCTATACCGAACGATTGGAGACAATCCTGTAAATTTTGCGATATATAATCCGCGGTGTGACGCTCGCTCAGTAGTAATACGCCCAAACAACCGTTCTTTATCTCGAGCTCTGTTGTCAAGTAATGATCGGTGATTCCAAGATAACTTTGATTACTTGTATCTGTCCATATGTCGCATGTTAACGTGTGAGTAGTGCCGGCAACAAGATTTTTCCGAAACACGTTTTTCATCTCGTGGTATTTTAACTCTATTTCTTTTGTGATGGATTTTCGACTTGGAACTTTATAGAGCGGGGCCGTTGTCTTCATGAGCATTTTGAATCCTTTGTTTTCCACGGTCGATAGAGGACAGTTGTCCGCGATCATGAAAAGAATTGCGTTAGTTATCTTGGTAGCAAATGAACCTCCACCTACAACATATAATTATTATAGGTAAAAATAAGTAGAAAGTAAATAAATGCAATCTAAATACAATGTATAAAGAAAAAGGTAGAGTATATACATTGCCAAACTTAAAGAAATTGCAATCTTCTTAAAGAACATGGAGCGCACAATTATATAAATGTATCTGATCATATATACAAATAACCTTACTTTCAAATGAGCTCATTCTCTGGAACGCTTTGTCGATTTTTTCCGATTTTTCCGATTTCGTCTGCGTTTGTACTTTTGGCAGGCGTTGGATTTTTGATGGTGGATCGTCAACATCTTCTAAAAAGTAAGTAAGTAACTTATTATATGATACATTCTTGACGCTGTAGTAAGTTCTCTCTGTACATTTTGCACGTTTCAAAGGATTTGCACATGGTACATGCATCGAATGAGAGTGCCTTAAGTGTTGCATCATATTGGTTGTGTTGCCTTTGTGCTTGATCATTTTCAGACAAATTTTGCACCATGCCGATGTACAATCTATCTTTGTATAGTTCTGCCATACTTCACTTTTTGTAGCTTTGCCTGTATCCTTTGTAGATTTCCTGTAAGGATCCAATAAGAAATACGTAAATAAAAATATTGCCCAATTCAGGGCTAGGATGTCAATAACACAATTACTTTTGTAGAATGTATCATATAAATAAATCTCATTTTAAATCGAAAAATAGATCGGTTATAAGTTATAATTTAATAACTCGACTAACATACCGAGATTTTCCGACATCAAGGTCAAGAACCGAAAATGGATGTGTAACTTTAGCTTGTTCGGTGTTTGCATTAAATGAACTTGAGGACGCTGTAGAATCCATCTCAAATTCCGAATCCTTGCAGACGTCGTAATCAGTAAACATGTCTAGAGATTTGAGAGGTTAGAATTTGCTTGAGTTCATATGCCGTCATTTATTCGTATTGTACAAGGAAATTCTTAATTATTATATTTCTGAGATCTTTACCTTTCGAGTTTCGAATGTTATATGTTGATATTTATGATAAAATTTCACGTATTCACTTCACACCAAACTTTGATTAACTTTAACTTAGATGTCACAGCCGATGGGCAAAAAATAAAAATCGATTAATCGATTAATCGATGTCCAAAACAATCGGATAAAAATAATCGATTCTAACAAAAAAATAATCGATTACTGTTACAATCGATTATAATCACCCATCTCTAGTTCGGACATTCGTAGTCTGACCGCGTACGAGTATAGACATATCTTAAATAAAGAGATATTTCAGCTTACGGGTGTACACCGCGTTTTCCCTCGCCCAACCCTGGCCACTTGTATTTTCCGATCCACTCAGTTTCGATTAATTGGCAATTTAATTTTCTTTCCCGAGTGATCGTTGCAGTGGTGTCGGTTGCGTCAGTCACGCTTCTTCGTGTTCTCACGTGCGTGCTGTTTCTTCGCGTTCCGTGTCCTGCTTGCATTTTTCGATCCATTCGGTTTTTGATTAATTATCAATTTTCTTTCGCGAGTGATTGTTGCAGTGGTGCCGGTTGCGTCAGTCACGCTCCCTTCGTGTTCTCACGTGCGTGCTGTTTCTTCGCGTTCCGCGAGCCGCTTGCATTTTTCGATCCATTCGGTTTTTGATTAATTATCAATTTTCTTTCGCGAGTGATTGTTGCAGTGGTGCCGGTTGCGTCAGCCACGCTTCTTCGTGTTCTCACGTGCGTGCTGTTTCTTCGCGTTCCGTGTCCTGCTTGCATTTTTCGATCCACTCGGTTTTCGATTAATTAATATTTTAATTTTCTTTCGCGAGTGATCGTTGCAGTGGTGTCGGTTGCGTCAGCCACGCTTCTTTGTGTTCTCACGTGCGTGCTGTTTCTTCGCGTTCCGCGAGCCGCTTGCATTTTTCGATCCATTCGGTTTTTGATTAATTATCAATTTTCTTTCGCGAGTGTTTGTTGCAGTGGTGTCGGTTGCGTCAGCCACGCTTTTTCGTGTTCTCACATGCGTGCTGTTTCTTCGCGTTCCGCGAGCCGCTTGCATTTTCCGATCCAATCGATTTCGATTAATTTATAATTAAATTTTCTTTCGCGAGTGATCGTTGCAGGGGTGCCGGTTACATCAGCCACGCTTTTTCGTGTTCTTACGTGCGTGCTGTTTCTTTGCGTTCCGTGTGCAGCTTGCATTTGCCGATCCACTCGGTTTTTGATTATTTAGTAATTAAGTGATCTTTCGCAAGTGTTCATTATATTGATTAAGCTCGAGAAATCGAGCAGACATTTTAGGTACGGAGACACTATTAAGTGTTCACCGTCATCATATAAATTTCACGACCGTTCCATATCAATTAAGCTCGAGAAATCGAGCAGACATTTTAGGTACGAAGACACTATTAAGTGTTCATCGTTGTCACATAGGTTTCACGACCGTTCCATATCAATTAAGCTCGAGAAATCGAGCAGACATTTTAAGTACGGAGACACTATTAAGTGTTCACCGTCGTCATATAGGTTTCACGACCGTTCCATATCAATTAAGCTCGAGAAATCGAGCAGACATTTTAAGTACGGAGACAGTATTAAGTGTTCACTGTCGTCATATAGGTTTCACGACCGTTCCATATCAAATAAGCTCGAAAGGTCGAGCAAGCACTTTTTGTGTACAAGACACTAACTAGTGTTCACAGTCGCCATTTTGAGGTGCACAACCATTGTAAATTTCTGGGAAGACATTTTGTGCACGTATTCGTGCGTCTACTTCTAAAAATGATACCGCAACGCTGGCAACATGCTTCATTAGAAGAATTGCTAAAGGAAGGCCGATCTTTCGGACTCACAAACATGCCTGAGGACAGACAGGGTTGTTTACAGCTGTTAATAAATCATCTGGATTTAAACGGCCCTTTAAAAGATATCACTTCATCGTCTGAAAATCAAGAAACATTCGAGAGTTCTTTATGCCCGGAGGCATCAATGACAACTAGCGTCAACGTAGCAGGTTCTCAAAACCTTGGCCCGGATAGCGGGAAGACTCCAACAAATAGTTCTGTGGAATTACTTTGCTCAATGATGATAGAGCAATTAAATTTGCAACGGAAGCAATTAGCCGAACAACGAATGGATATGTCGTTGCTTGTGAGAACTTTGACAGAAAATCAAAGATTGACTAATCAAACCCGAGTTAGGGATAGCATGATAGCATCCTCGTCTCAAGTATCTGTTAACCAAGGAATGTCGTTAACCTCGACGGCTTATCCTACGTTGTCAAACTACATGCAGACGGATTCTCCGTCTAATCATCTTTTTATGTCACAGGGGTCTCAACCTGTGGTATCACCAGCTCTTCCGACCCCGATGGTATCATCCCAACTGTTTAGGGATACCCGACACAGTGTGCCTGCACCTACTCCTTCTATTCAATCGGTGTACGGACAATCTTTAGGAAATTTTTTGCCTTTCCCTTCAAGATTCCAAGAGGAGAATCACCCTAGTCGCATAGGGACTACAGACTCTTCGATAGCCTCCTCAGGACATGCGGTTAAATTTCTAATGTCGCTCATCCCGACATTTGGGGGCACGGATGACGAGGACGTACAACTATGGATCGATAAGATAGAGAGTGTAGCTGAAATACATGGCTTGTCACAGGTTACTATGTTATCCGCAGCAACGGCTAAAGTAATAAAAACAGCTCGCCGTTGACTGGATCTTAGCTCCGGGGAGATAAACAGATCTTGGTTCTGTTTTAAGAGAGAGATCACAGATCGTTTTGAGAGAAGAATCCTCTTCCATGAAGTAATGCAGAAAATTGAAGCTAGGAAATGGAATTTTGCTAAAGAATCGTTTCAAGACTATTGCATGGATAAACTTGCAATTATGAGACCGCTCAAATTAGAGGAGGTGGATGCCATTCAACTATTGATCAACGGGATTAATAATATGGCTATCAGAGGTATAGCCGCCTCCTTACGCATGACCTCTTTAAATCTATTTCTGAAGGAAATGCGAAATATCACAGCCACGTGTGGTGATCCTTTTAAAAAATCTCAGCGTTCGTCAAATGTTAAATTTGATAAATCAGGGGATGCAAAACAGGAAAGAGCTAAAGCAGCGTTCAATTCAGGTGAGAAATCTGACTCTCAGCTTAAAGGAAAAGAGGTCTTCTGCACCTACTGTCGATGTAAAGAACATTATAAATCTAGTTGCCCTGTTGAGCAGAAGAGGGGGCGAGTCCAAATCCAATCAACCGAATCTACCAAACAAAGCTGCATCAGTGGCAGCAGTTGAAGAAGTTATTGAGGACTCTTCCAAGACGGTAGCGTGCGTGTGCGATTCCGGTAAAAATATTGTTATTACAAATCCTATTCTTAAGATTGTTAAATTTAATGATAATGATTGTGTTCTGTCAGCACTAGTAAATACGGGAAGTCCGATCTCCCTTATCGGGGCTACAACATTTAATAGTTTTTCTTTAGATAACGTCTATCTTGGTAACACCGATTCTTCTTATAAAAGTTTAAATAATAAACCCATCATTATTTCGGGAATTTTAAATACATCGATTCAATTAGAATCTCTACCTGATATAAATGCGAATTTAAAACTTCATGTTTTAAAACATGATTCGCCTTCTGCAGATATTATTCTCGGACGAGACTTTTTCGCAGATAATAACATTATTATTTCTATGAATTTCGGTAACAACAACCTTGGAGATAGAGTTGCTCTTTTTTCTCAGTTAGCTTTTGTTGATATTGATGTTGATCAATTGGATAATAAGAAGAATATCCCTAGTTGGATTTCGAATATTACTACGGATTTTGATTATTCGGTGGAGGAAAAACTAGTAAATACGATATTAGAAGTAGAAAATACAACAGTAGAAGCTCCGCAAGATGATCATTCTGTTAAAGTCGTGTTAAAGGATGAAAACATTTTTGCATTCGCTCCAAGACGATTTGCTTGGATTGAAAGAACCAAAATAAGGGAAATTACGGACGACCTCCTTGCGCACGGCATTATTAAATATAGTTCATTGCCGTATTGTGCCAGAGTGGTACCTGTTAAAAAGAAAGATGGTTCTATGCGACTTTGCGTGGACTTACGTCCATTAAACAACAAGGTTATCAAACAAAGATACCCTTTTCCTTTAATAGAGGACTGTCTCTCTCGTTTAAGTGGTAAAACCATTTTCACACTGTTAGATCTCAAGGACGGTTTCCATAATATTAAACTCCATCCGGAAGTAACTAAGTTTTTCTCGTTTGCCACTCCGGACGGCCAGTTTGAATACACGAGGTATTTGGTTTTTGTGAAGCTCCGGCAGAGTTTCAAAAAAGATTGGTGCAAATTCTGCAGCCCTTATTACGTGAAGATAAAATCTTAGTCTATATCGATGATATATTAATTCCGTCCGTTTCAGTTTCAGATAATTTAGAAGTCTTAAAAACAGTACTTCTTGAATTAAAGAGACACAGTTTTCAATTAAATTACAATAAGTGTTTGTTCTTAAAAACTAAAATAGAATATTTAGGTTATATTGTTTCGGCGGGGGGTATTACCCTCAGTAATAGACATACCAAAGCTATTGAGGATTTTCCTCAACCCAAGAAAGTGGTGGAGGTACAAAGATTCTTAGGCCTCACAAACTATTTTAGAAAGTTTGTCAAAAATTACGCAGTTATTGCAAAACCGCTTAACAATTTATTGCGTAAATCAAGCGTTTTTGATTTTGATGAAAAATGCCAATTTGCTTTTCAAACATTAAAGGAAAAATTAATGTCGTTTCCGACTCTCGGCATTTACAATCCTTTTGCCGAAACAGAGATACATACAGATGCTAGTGCTTTCGCAGTTGCGGGTATATTGCTGCAAAAGCAAAAATCGGGTGCTTGGGCCCCTATAGCCTTTTACAGTCAGGCAACAAATCAAGCTAAAAAAAATTATCACGGCTATGAGCTGGAAATGTTGGCCATTGTCAAAACGATAGAAAGATTTCATATTTACTTGTATGGTATTAAATTCAGGATTATTACTGATTGTCATGCGTTGGTGCATGCTGTCAATAAAGCTAACATTAACCATCGCATAGCTCGTTGGATTCTAAAGATACAAAATTATTGCTTTGATATTATCCATAGAAATGGACAAAAGATGGTCCATGTGGATGCTCTTAGTCGATCGGTTTGTTTAGTTGATTCATTACCCCTTGAAAAAGAACTCGAGTACAAGCAGATGCAAGATATAAAACTTAAAGCAATCGCTAGAGATCTCGAATACGAAGAGAGTAAAAAATTTGAACTCATTGAGGGATTAGTTTTTAGACGAGGCCCCGTATTGACCCGTTTGTAGTATTTTTTAAATTCAATGATATATTTTATTTCCCGAAATAAATAAATGCAATTTTTTACATCAAACTGAAACAAAAAAATATATGCCATAATTAAATGATTTAATTATAGCACTTTTTAAATCAAGAAAACTAATACAATAAAGCTCTGTCTGCAAAGTGCATTTGTTTCAATTACAATGTACGGATTAATCATTTACATGATTTCAATAAAATAAATTTTTCGTTACTAAATATTTGTACTTGTGTCGTTAATTAAGGTTTCTTATGGGGTTAATTTACCACTTATTACAAATTGTCAAAAACCACCCTTTTGAAGTAAAATTTAATATCTTAAAAACGGTACATCGCAAAAGTACGGGACCTGTGTCGTTAATTAAAATTTTTTATGGGGTTAATTTATTGTTCGGTAAAAATTTTCAAAAACCACCCCTTGAGAGTAAAATTTGATATCTCGAAAACGGTGCATTCTAAAAATATAAGACATGGGCCGTTAATTAAGGTTTCTTATAGAATCAATTTACCACTTATTAAAAATTTTCAAAAACCACCCTTTGGGAGTAAAATTTAATATCTTACAAACGGTACATCGCAAAAGTACGGGACCTGTGCCGTTAATTAACATTCTTTATGGAATTAATTTACTGTTTAATAAAAATTTTCAAAAACCACCCCTTGAGAGTAAAATTTGATATCTCGAAAACGATGCATTCTAAAAATATAAGACATGGGCCGTTAATCAAGGTTTCTTATAGGATCAATTTACCACTTATTAGAAATTTCAAAAACCACTCCTTAGAGATAAAATTTGATATCTCAAAAATGGTACATTGCGAAAATACGGAACCTGTGTTGTTAATTAACATTTCTTATAAGATTAATTTACTGTTTGATAAAAATTTTCAAAAACCACTCCTTAAGAGTAAAATTTGATATCTCGAAAACGGTGCATTATAAAAATCTGAGACACGGGCCGTTAATTAAGGTTTCTTATGGGATCAATTTACCATTTATTAAAAAATTTCAAAAATTACCCCTTAGAGATAAAATGTAATATCTCAAAAATGGTTCGTCGCTAAAATACGGGACCTGTGCCGTTAAATAACATTTTTTATGGGGTTAATTTACCATTCATTAAAAATTTTTAAAAATTATCTTTTAAGGATAAAATTTAATGTCTTGGAAACGGTGCGTTGCAAAAATTACCCTCATAAAAAACCTTAATTAATAACACAGGTCCCGTATTTTTGCGATGTACCATTTCCGAAATATTAAATTTCACGCCCAAGAAGTAATTTTAAAAAATTTTTAATAAATGAAACATTGACCTCTTGGGCGTATTTTTGCAATGTACCGGTTTTGAGATATTAAATTTTACGCCCAAGAGATGATTTTTGAAAATTTTTAGTAAAAGTTAAAAATTGATCCCATAAGAAACCTAAATTAACGGCACATGTCTGATATTTTTGCAATGCACCGTCTCCGAGATATTAAATTGTACCCCCCAAAAATGGTTTTTAAAATTTTTATTAAACAACAAATTAACCCCATAAGAAATGTTAATTAACGACACAGGTCCCGTACTTTTTCGATGTACCGTTTTCGAGATATTAAATATCACGCCCAACAAGTGATTTTTGAAACTTTTTAATAAATGGAAAATTGACTCCATAAGAAACCTAAACTAACGGCACATGTGTGATATTTTTGCAACTTGTATATTACAAACATATACATTCTACTTACCTAAATAAATGAAAACCATTTTTATTGTTATTTTTGCAACCCGTTACGCAGCAATTGCTTGGCATTATGGCACGATATCGAAAAAACACACTTGAAAAAACACAGTTAACCACAGCAATTAATTAACATTCAACCACAGATGTCTATACTAGTACAAACCTCGAATTATAAATAAATACATTTCACTTACCTAAATAAATGAAAACCGTCTTTTGTGGTATTTTTGCATTTTGGAATGCAACAACTGCTCGGCATCTTTCAAGAATTTTTACAATTATCAATTTGTATCACCACGCCGGGTATCACATGTGCATACGCACGTACAAATATACACATAACACACGCATTGTCGCCATTTTGTTGTAGGGTGTCATGGCCGAAACCGGAAATCCTGCCGGCCTCAGTTCTTTTGACGAAGTTAGCGATCTGTGGCGGAGAGCTTTATAAATCGGAGCAGGGAAGCAATAAAGGAACGAATAACCAACTCGAGAACTATGTAACTCAACAATTAAAGAAATATAATTCTATAAAAATATAAGTACACTGAGATCTATTTATTCCGTACCACCCGTGACGACTTTCGGCGAGCGACAGGTAAGAACGAATTCTCAAAAAATGTCTTTTTACTTAGTCGCTGAGTGGCGCGCGTGACTAGCGACGTTAGCGCTATGATCGGCGAGCAGCAGTATCGCGCCGGCCAATCGGGGCGCGCGTGCAGCAGAGTGCTACACGCTACAGATCTAGTACTAGAATAGACATCTGTGGGTCGATATATCAACCACCCTCGGCCTCTAAAGGTTAAGTCCGTATCAGACTACGCATTGAAGATTGAGATTGGAAATTTGACCAATCAGAAAGAAATAATATCCGTTTGCTTTTTTGTGATTCGTCAAATTCCTAATCTTCAACCTTTAATCTCAATCTTCAATGCGTCGTCTAAAGCTCGTATCAGATTACGCATTGGAGATTGAGATTAAAGATTAAAGATTGGGAATTTGACCAATCAAAAAGAAACAATATTTCTTTGCTTCTCCCCGATTACGGTTATTGTATAATA
Organism: Crematogaster levior; assembly: GCA_901521435.1. Lineage (NCBI taxonomy): Eukaryota > Metazoa > Arthropoda > Insecta > Hymenoptera > Formicidae > Crematogaster > Crematogaster levior. Next base: position 17,941 of record CABEGB010001423.1, on the reverse strand, counting down.
ACTGCTGACCAAGCGGTGAAGCGGCGAGCAGCAATGGTCGCGTTCAGCAGACGCAACTGTTGTACAACTGTTGAGTAATTCTTTTTAATGCGTCAACATGATTGGTCTAGATTTCGGGATCTAATAGAAAGGACCAATAATCACTGATCGCTCACTGATCTATTCTGCTGCTGAACGCAGCCAATCCAATGAGTACGTCGCTTTTCGCCGCTTTTACTATTACGCATATGTAAATTTTTATTCTATGGCTATCATAATTTTTCTTTAGAAGTGAAAACGTGGAAAGTGAAAAATCGATGAATTCGACGAATAATCTTCGAATTTATGTAGAAATTCTCACTTTTTACGTTTTCACTTCTAAGGAAAAAGTACGTGATCGATGCTGTGTAAATAAATTTTTAACACTACGGTCAATTTTTAATACTATGGTCAAGATATTCTAATGAATTCAAAATGGTTTAACACAGTAGTATCAAAAAGAAGACTTTGAAAATACAAAGTAAAAAGGTAAATAATACTTAACTTTATTTTACTTAAATTATACAATAAATATTTTTAATAACTTTTATATTATATTATATTTAACCTAAATTTTATTTTCAGCAAAATATGTCAATATATTTTAAATATATTGTTAATTTAGTCAATATTATTTACCTACAATAAAAAAATATGATTGTATGGAAAGATGTATTTGTGATATTGTATATATCTATATACATATATGTATATATTGATGATGGTATATTATGCCTGTGTGAAAAATATAGTAACATGAAAAAACATGACAAAGGTCATATAAAAAAGATTGTAAAATAGCAGCAAGCCATATTGCCTCTAATATATTAGAAAAGATTCTCTAATGTTAAAAAATATTGAACTTTTACTTATTTCTCTCAGTGATATTTCTTTATCTTAAGATGTACGTAATATTTGTTACATTACAATATAGGGGAGACCGGGGCTGGTTGTGACATTTTTGAGAAAATGTAATGTTACGTTTTATCGGAACAAGGATTCTTTGTTATGTTTGCGATTGTGAAATGTATGATTATTTAGCTTCAAAATGAGATAAAGAACGCAAGGATATATTTTTTGCAACTAGGTGAAATTAATTGATTTCTAAAATTTGCCAGTGTAACTTCCTACCTCGGCCGGTGGGGTTAGTTGTGACACTATACGGGGTAAAAAGTGACAGCAACAGTTTTTCTTTATTTAAATAATTTATTTTACTTAGACATTAATAATGTCAATTAAGGGACATATTACGTAGGCAGTCTTTCATTTTTAATTATGACAGACGAGTTCAACAACTTAACACTAATATAGAAACAAAAATAACCTCTTCTCAAAACAAAAATAATTTTTTAACTCTTCTTAAGATGAACTAATTAACAAAACTTAAAACGTTTACGAATGTTTCATTTAACATTGTAATTAAACTTTAAAATCAAAATAAATCGACTATTGGTATTAATCACAGATACGTATTAATCAGAATCATTATCGGAATCACAATTTCTGCAAATATAATATAAAGTGTCACTTCTCACGCATTTCACATGAGACCATCTTTTGCACTTTACACACTGTACCCAGTCCTCACCAGGTCGGCTTTGCTTGTAGGGTTTGCAGCAAATAAGACAAATACATTCATTGTCTTCTTCTTCGGAATCCTGTAGGATTTTCCTTTTGATTATTTTCTTTCCTTTATCTTTGCGTGGTCTTTTATTTTTACTCTTCTTATTTTGTTCTTCTTCTAAAGCATTTTTCTCTGGTGTGTTTGTCAAAATAGCCGTCTTTCTAGTCCTGCGTGTAATTTTTTTTATTCTTGGCGCTGCTTTTGGAAAGGGTAAAATGATTTCGGGTGAAAATGTAACCGGGTTGGTATCAACTGCACCACTAGGACCTGGAATTGAATTGTCGTAAATGGATTCTTCTTCACGTGTTAGAATGCCTAAATCAGAAGTGCCTTGAGTAGGTTGGGAATTGACAATCATCTCTGGTGTGATATTTTTAAGATTTTGTTGAATTCCTTCTTCGATTAATGGTCTATCGGTGACGAAACCAGACAAAAAATCCGATTCTTCAAAAATGTCTTCATTAAACGGGACAATGCCGGCTTTTCTAAACCCATTGGTTATATTATTTGAGCTTAGTGCTAATGGAAGAGCCACTTTGACGATAGATGGAATATCATGCACAGTCATAGTTTTGCCAGGATTGTTCCGCAACCAAGCATCTTGTTGGTTAGCACAGTAAGTTTTAAAGGGCCCGTAGACACCCACATCCAAAGGCTGTAACTTATGCGAACAGTGGGGTGGGAAGGATAACATTACCACACCACTGTTCTTAGCTTTTTCTATGACTTGTAAGTCCAAGTGTGAAGTATGGTTGTCCAGCATTAAAAGCACTGGGTCACTAAGAGATGGTTTTACGTGACTGATAAAATGGTCCATAAATATTCTAAACTCTATGTCGGTCATCCATCCAGATGAATTTCCAGCTCCTATGCATTCTGGAGGTCCATCACGAACAAAATAGTCCCTGTATTTAATACGTGGGAAGACAAACATACAGGGAACCGAGTTTCCAGAAGCATTTACTGCCACGCAGACCGTAACAAGTGTTCCTCTCTCAGCAGATGTTATAGACCTTACTTGTTTTGAGCCTTTTAGAGCGAAAACCTTTCTTGGTTTTTGGACAGTTGTTACTCCTGTCTCATCAACATTCCAAATACGAGAAGGAGGAAATTTGTGTTTATCCATCACTGAAGACAAATTGGAGAAAAAATGATGTACATTCGTTTTATTGAAAGAAGTTGCCCTGCTTAAACTTGTTGCCTCTGGATGTCTTATCGATATTTTGGAACCGTTACGTTTCAAAAAAGCCGTAAGCCAGTCTACGCCTGCTTCTTTATGATTATGCCACGATTCTGGCATAGAAATGTTGTATTTAGATGCACACCCATAGGCTAGTTTTCTAACGTCCTTTGGTGTGAGTCCGTAGTAAATTTGGCAACATTTAATAAGATAATTCACTAGAATGACCTCTTGATCGTCATTGAAGACTTGCCTGTTAGCTCTGTATCCGACTGTGAGAGTGGTGATTGATTCTCTATTTTCTACAGCTAATTTTCTTTTCTTCAAATACCTGGTCAGTGACATATGACATAACCCTAAATCTTTTGCGACACTACGGATTTTTTTTTCTGGATCTTCATTTAGAATAGCTGCAGCCTTTTCATATAAATCTTTAGACTTTGTCCCGCGCTCAGTTTTCCGTTTATATGTCCTCATCCTATGAAAAGAAATTAAACATTAACCTTGACAATTCGTCACACAATACGGGGTTGGTTGTGACATGTTACAACCAACCCCGAATATTTGTAACTTTTAGCCCCCTCACCAAAAGGGAACATTCAAAACGCGATAAAAAAAAATGACAGAATTTTTGCGTTACAAGTTTGGTTTTTCACAAATCTCAATCATGTAAGTACACATACAATGCAAAACCATTTCTGTAACACCAATATGAACAAAATGAGAACAAAATTACAAAAAAAATATAAAGTTACTAACCTGCTATTTTTCACTGTCACATGCACGTAAGCGTCTGGTGATGTCGTTGGCGCGATTGACGTGTGAGGCACGGTAGTCGACGTTGCCGCGAGCGTTTATTGCCATCTAGTGTTTCTTTAGACGGTTTAATTAACTACTTTTTATAGCTGTAACGTTTTACCCCTGTAACATCCAGCCCCAGTCTCCCCTACAACTATAATGCAATAATAATGTAATTAAATGATTTGTGAAGTACATATATAATTTACATATATATTTTACAGATTACTATTTAAATTATTTAATTTAAGTAATTGCATTTATTTCCTTTTTATTTTTTTGTTGTAGATTTATTTCATACATTGTATCGTCAAGTTTCAATTATGAAAGATGATTTCTTTTTAGTTTAATATGCGAGAACTATACTTTTTATATATTTGAAGGATATCCTAAATATCAAAGTAAGTATTTATATATATCCATATAATGTTTTAATTTGAATGATTACACCGGCACACAAAAAAAAAAAAGTGGTCTGTACTTTTGACCAAACCCACCTATCTATATGTATTTTGGCTCGCTGAAACCGAATCTGGAGGTCGTTTAGCCCGTCTACCTCTTGGTTTTGAGTAAATCGCAAAAAATAGCGAAAAATCGCATTAGTAAGTGCGACAAAATTAGGAAAAAATTTTTTTTACTTTCAACAAGTAAATTTCTTATGTGGTTTGATGTGCTTAACCCAATTTTGAAGTTTATTGAGCTTTATCATCCATAGTATTGCCGAAAATCGCGAAAAATAGCTCAAATAGTAAAAAAAACGATTAAAATCGCAACAAATCGCGTTTATGAGTGTAAAGTAATTCGGGAAAAAATTTTCTGACCTAATGAGGTATATTTATTATGTATTTTGATGCCCTGAACCCGTTTTTCAACTTTGTTGAGCTCTGTTACCCACAGGTTTTAGCGAAAATCGCAAAAAACCACGTTAACAAGCGTAAAAATCGTTGTTTTCTTATGCTTTTTTTCTCTTGTAACGAACTCTTTTATCTTCGAATGATCTATATAGCGGGTTTCTTTTCCTCTTCACTCCGGTCTGAATCGTTTCCCTTTTAACGTCCAACAGAAATCTGCCATCATATTAATATCCCACCTTCCTTGGTACCGCTGCTCCATTTCACTTATGTCTTGATGGAATCGTTCTCCTTGTTCTTCGCTGTAGTCTCCGAGATTTTGAGGAAAGTAGTCAAGATGCGAGTGTAGGAAGTGCACTTTTAGACTCATCAAGCAACCTAACTTTTTGAAATTCTTCAACAAATCTTCAACCAAATTTCGGTAATCGGCACTTTTTTGATTTCCCAAAAAATTCTGAGAGACACTTTTGAAACTTAACCATGCTCTTTGTCATTCATTTGCTTAATAAAGTTTTCATCTTGAAAAAGCGTATGAACATCAATGGAAGATTTGCGGTGATCTAAAAATTGCAACCCTGATTCTAGGTCAACAATCGGGTTTCAGGAAAAACCCCTGCTTTTTATGTTTGTGGGATAGTAGAGATAGGATAAATCACTATGTTAAGAAAGATTGGCCAATAAGAACCGAGTTTCATCCAGGATCAAAGAACATCATACGCGAACCATTGATTGATCCCTCCAAAATTTTACTACCGCCTCTTCATATCAAACTCGGACTGATCAAACAATATGTCAAAGCTCTAGATAAAAATGGTAACTGTTTTGGGTATTTAGAACTGAAGTTTTCCGCTATAAGTGATGCAAAATTGAAAGAAGGTATTTTCGATGGTCCCTAAATTCGTACGCTTTTTCAAGATGAAAACTTTATTAAGCAAATGAATGACAAGGAGCATGGCTAAGTTTCAAAAGTGTCTCTCAGAATTTTTTGGGAAATCAAAAAAGTGCCGATTACCGAAATTTGGTTGAAGATTTGTTGAAGAATTTCAAAAAATTAGGTTGCTTGATGAGTCTAAAAGTGCACTTCCTACACTCGCATCTTGACTACTTTCCTCAAAATCTCGGAGACTACAGCGAAGAGAACGATTCCATCAAGACATAAGTGAAATGGAGCAGCGGTACCAAGGAAGGTGGGATATTAATATGATGGCAGATTTCTGTTGGACGTTAAAAAGGGAAACGATTCAGACCGGAGTGAAGAGGAAAAGAAACCCGCTACATAGATCATTCGAAGATAAAAGAGTTCGTTACAAGAGAAAAAAAGCATAAGAAAACAACGATTTTTACGCTCGTTAACGCGGTTTTTTGCGATTTTCGCTAAAACCTGTGGGTAACAAAGCTCAACAAAGTTGAAAAACGGATTCAGGGCATCAAAATACATAATAAATATACCTCATTAAGGTCAGAAAATTTTTTTCCGAATTGCTTTACGCTCATAACGCGATTTGTTGCGATTTTAATCGTTTTTTTTTTACTATTTGAGCTATTTTTCGCGATTTTCGGCAATACTATGGATGATAAAGCTCAATAAACTTCAAATTTGGGTTAAGCACATCAAACTACATAAGAAATTTATTTGTTGAAAGTCAAAAAAATTTTTTCCTAATTTTGTCGCACTTACTAATGCGATTTTTCGTTATTTTTTGCGATTTACTCAAAACCAAGAGGTAGACGGGCTAAACGACCTCCAGATTCGGTTTCAGCGAGCCAAAATACATATAGATAGGTGGGTTTGGTCAAAAGTACAGACCACTTTTTTTTTTGTGTGCCGGTGTTATTAAATAGTAATCTGAAATTTTTATAAGTTTTAATATAAGACTTGTGATAATAGTAATATAATGTTTTTATAGTATTAAATAATTAACCTTATATGTAATCGACTTTATTTCTAAGATATTTTTTTATTTTTTATAATTGACTCCTTTAATTTAAGTTTTTATTGAACAATGAATTATATTTATATTTAGGAGAATTAATAGTTTCAGAAAATAAGTGCATTTGTACCTATGATAATATGAGCCAAATATGCAATAAAAAAAAAGTTGATGATTCAATGTCACATCATTGCTCGGTATGTAAGCTAACAAACTTAATTATATAATTTTAATTATATGATAATTTTCTTTAATATTCATGAATTATTGCACTTTTACATATAAAGTATAATGTAAATAAAATTTCCTAAAATAGCACGTGATTGACAAAATAGATATTATGAAAACTTTTTCTTTCAATGTGTATCAATGAATATAATTACTTTGATAACTATGTTTTTATTAATATGTTTTTTCTCTTGCAGACTTTTATGAAGTATTATACTATGAAATATTAAAAATAATTGTACAACAAATACATTTTTTTAGAATAACACAAATTTAATGAAAATAGATGTGTAAAATACAAACTTTTCTTTCAAGAATTATAATTATTTTAATAACTATATTTTTTAATAAATGTTTTTGACTCTTGCTCTAGACTTTTATGTGTGAAGTATCATGTTATAAAATATACGTTAAATTTTGTAATTATATTAAAATAAATATTTTTTTTTAAATAAGAGTAGCACATAATTGATAAAGCCGATATATAACATACAAAAACCTTTCAATAAATGTGATTACTTTAATTTGTAATTAAATGTAGTTATGTTTTTATTAATGTTCTTGGCTTTTTTCAGAATATGATAGACTAAGGAACAAGATATTAAACGATTTAAATGAAAAAAAAAATGGTATACTCTTAGGTTTCACACTCACAAAAGGCTGTAGCTGATTTAATGCATACGAATGTGTACAATGTTGAATTACTTTAAAATATTGCGAAATATTTTGTATACTTTTACTTACTAACGATTGTCTGTAATGGTCCTTAAAAATTTAATTTGTCTAATTGAGATATGGATTTTATTGACTGTCTTTGTTCCTGGAATTTTAAAATTAAAGTTATACACTGAATTAAATTCTTGGATAACAAAACAGATATTTGTCCTTTTTATCTCTAATACAGAAACTCATAGATTTTTCAGTAATTTATTTATTAAACAATAATTTATAAATGTACATATTTTTAGATTCTATTACAGGCAAATCGTTTGCAAAAATATTTTTCTTTATAATGTTGAAAATCTTATCACAAAGTTTATTTTCCATGAGAAATCTTTTTCCCCAACTATCTATTAAAAACAAGAGCAGGTGTTAATGTACCTTCTAGATTCAAAGAAAGCCAATGGATATAAGAAAAAATTGCTGTGCCTTAAAAACTTCAACACGTTTTATTGTCAAACGTTGGTACAAATTTTTTAATATCTTAGTGATGAAAGATAGATTGTTTTTCGTTTCTTGTGAGTATATTGCGTTTCCACGGTTCTATTAACACTGGTTCCAAAATTCACTACCAATAATTTTGAAAAATCTTTAACTTGTATCTTTTTTTCCGTATCTCCAGTTTTTATGCACTTTGTGATAAGAAGATTTCCAATTTGCTTTATCAATGTTGATAAATTTGTCGCTACCGCGGGAGCTTCCTACATTTGATTTTCGTCATTATATCTTGCAACTGTATTAATTGCACAAATGCAGTCATCGTAAAATTTTGGATAATAAAGCGATTCAAAATTTTCTATACTCTTGTTTGTTTCTTTTAACACTATGAGAAAGCGACCAAGAACACGTAGTCTACCCTGCCGAAAACGTGCGATTAAAACCGATTAAAACGGAATCCTTTTTAATCGATTTTAAGCTGTTTTAATCGGTTTTTCGGAAAAATCAGTTTTAATCGCACGTTTTCGGCAGGGTAGCGTATCATATCGTGATGATGTTGTGATTTGTACTTGACACATAAGTTATTTGCGTACATAATTAACAATTCATTATATCGTATGAGGCGTGTAACTTCGTCTTCCCGCATTACGGGATAAACAGTTTTTCTTAAAATATTATTTGCTGATGTATGTAATCTCGAAGAAATTTTTCTTCCCAAAACCATAATACATTTATTTTTTTTTAAATCTTTTTTAAAGCATTTTCTAGAATGATGACGTATCGTACTTACGCACTTACATTAATTCATCATTACATACAAATGAACAAATTTGTGAGTTATCTAAACTGGATGGATTGAAGATACAGTTTTGTTTAGTGTAGATACCATGTTATAAAAGATTAAAGCTAGGATGGAGCTAGTTCTAGTAACTCGCGTTTCTATATTAGAAGTAGCTCCTAACTTTAATATGGTTAAAAAGTAAGATATTGAAATAAAAAAATGCATCTTATAGGGGATAAACAATACATTCATGATTTCTGATCAAAGTTACAAGATAATCTAATTAATCTTTTTTACAAAAAAAATATCAAATATCGCGAAAAAAATTCATTTTTTACATATTAAACATCAATTATTAGGAAAATCTGACGTGCTAGTAAAATTTTCCTACGAAAAAGAAAGCTCTTGATGTGATGAAAAAATCATACGTAACTACATAAAAAATTGTCGTCATTTTATAGTTGCATGTAGTTTTTTCATCGCGCCTGTAATCTTTTTTTGTAAGAGTTGGTTTGCGGCATCGTTTTCGACATCCAAAAATCTACAAGAAACACCTTGTTTAATTTAAAATAATTAAAAAAAATTTTTTTGTAAACTAGTGTTTTTTTATAACATTTCTGTGTATATAAATTTTTTCTATTTCGTACAAGCATTCGTTGATATTCTCTAATCTTATAATAAATATTGCGAAATATCAGCGATATAGTTAAAGATTATTCTCTGTTTTAGTTTGTGTCTTATTTATATAAGAATTCTTTGAAAACAAATTAGGTCAAATCACTTATGAATTTTATGTATAAGTATATGTGTAAAGTTTGATTATTATTGAATTTCAATATTCAAATGTAAATAAAATATAATGTAACTTTACTAAATATGTATGTTAAGGAATATCCTGCCGATATAAAAAATACATTAAATTATAAAAAATATATATAAAATTATAAATCCTGAATATTCTACTTTCATAGTAATTTATACTTTTGTTTTTTCTTCTTTGTTAAAGAAAGCTTGTTAAGTTTATTTATATATATTTTATCTGTTAATTAAATGCTAAAAATTTTACATTTATTTTATAATACATATTTTATTTGAAATTGCATGTTTTATATTTGCACATATTACATTATTCTTCTTAATTTTATATTATTCAATTTTTACAATATTTTTTACATTATAATTATGTAATTATTTTTCACATTATAAATCTATTTCAAGTTATTATATATCAAATCGCAGTTACAAGAAAATGGGAAAAATAAAGTTTTAATATCATCCGTGTTTTATGAAATAGTTTTTACTTACTGTCGTCAAAATCGCCAATTTACCATTAAATTACATATTGTCGTCAAAATAATCATTACATTGATAAAGTTATTTTGACGACTGTCGTCAAAGTATACGATCGACTAAAAAACTTTGACGACTGTCGTCAAAATAGCCAATTAGTACTAAAAATTGTTGTCAAAGTAGCCGATTGACATATATATATATATATACATATATACATATATATACATATATATATATATATATATAAAAACATTAATAGATACATATTAACAGACAATATTTACAAAATATTAATACCTATAAAACTACAACAATTAATAGTTCACACAATTTAATTAACGGTACACAATAAAATGTACGATGTTACGTATTAAACTGATGCTCGCAAAGCGACGGCATTTTATATTTCCTCCAACGATAAAATTATTCGTCTTATAGACCTTTAAACTTGTTTTAAGTTTTATATAAGTGCTCAAGCTATATGTGATGAAAACTTTCGTGATTATATATGGATATGTCCTCCAAGTATATTCGTCATCTTTTGATTACAGGAAAATGCGTTGCGCGAAGAGATCGAGCGCATGGACCGACACAAATAGCGTATGTACGGAGGCGTTTATAATTAATTCTTGAAAATGATATTACGGAACATAACTTTAATATACATGGATGAATTTGTAAAAAAATAACCTTTAATTTGGTGAAAACAAAAATTCAAAATTTTGAAAAAAAAGTTAGAGAAGCAAGGTTTTTTGAAAAATAAAAAAAAATAAAAAAATTTTTTCACATTATTTTATGATACTCATCAAGCCATTTAATACCCAGTTTGAATTTTTGTTCTATCTTTCTTAGTTTCGGAGATATTCACTCCAAAAGAGAAAAACCGATTTTTTTCAAAGGGATGTTTCACCCCCTAAAAGGCCGTATGGGCACGTATAAAAAAAAACGTATCCCCTATTTTGATCTGGAGAACAACATATTAGAAGCTCGTCAAAATCGGAAGGGGACACTTCCGACACCTTCCTTGTAAGTATATGTACACTCTGCCCCCCCTTGAAAAAAGTTATATGGGCGCCCATGCACGCATCCTTGCTCCTACTTAGGGATCGCGGTGTAATGGGGAGCGGATGTCCCCACATCCGCCTCCCTGCGATCCCCTGGAGAAGGGAGACTTAGGGAGGAGCTGGGTCCCGACGGGCGTATTGCCGTCGGGCCACTCCTTCCCTCCTTCTCTGAGAGGGAGGGGCACTTGCGTCCGCCTCCCTCTCTCTTTCGGCGGCCTCCTTCGTGAGCATGACTGTCTCGCAGAAAGAGACCGCCGCCTGCCAACATTCCGGTGTCTCTACCATCCTCCTTACTACAGCGAGAAGAGACACGTCGTCCCCAATTACATTTTGGAGGACACGGCGGTCCTCTGCCCAGGCGGGGCATTCCACCAACGTATGCTCCGCCGTGTCCTCCCTCGCGTCGCAATGATGACATCTTGGTGTCTCTTCCCGCTGAATTCGGTGCAGATACTCACCCAAAGCAGCCATGCCCGGTGAGTATCTGCACCAGCCGGTACCCAAGGGATCCGTGCCTTCGCTCCACCTACCGCAGCAAAACTGGGTGGACGGCGTTTACGGCACGGATCCCTTGCTTCGTCGCCGAGAGGCTCGACTGCCACTGGCGTATGTGCGGCTGTGTTAACTGTCCGCCACATACATAAGTTAACACATCATCACTATTGCCTTACGCAGAAAAGCTTATTTATGTTTGTGTTTATTTTTTTTTTCAATTTTTGCTTGTGTGATTGACAATGAATGTTCAATATACAATTATAGTCAATGAATGTTTAATATACAATCATAGAAAATTATTTTACTTTTATATTATTTTTACTATATGTATATAATAATTATGTAATATAAAATAACTAAAATTAATATGCAAATGTACTTAAATTACTTTTTTGTTTGTGTTAGTCGGCTAAATTTAAGTTAATACAATTTTTATAGGCATTTATTTAAAATAATTTTTCTGTCTGTCAACCTATAATAAAGTAACAATATAATAAAGTAAGTAAAGACAATCTAAAAAATTTGTACACAAACTTTTCACTTTAGAATACAGAATAAGTTTTATTTGCGTAAAAGAATGAAAAACTTCTCTTAATTGGTAGTATAAATGTAATATCTCAATATCAAGTATCGATGTAAAAATCTATCTTTGCATGTGTATTTGCCATCTTGGAGACTCCTGATTCTTTCCATATTAAGAGCTTTTTTTTCATTATAATATTCTATTCATAAATGTTTGTTAAAGCTTAATAATAAAAAAAAATTTCTGGGTAAAATTTAATCAATAGTTTTACATTATATTTATAAACTTTCTCAATTCAGAAATTAATATTAATTTCTCTTACAATTACGGCATATCTTTATTTTATGTTTAAATTTTTAGGAATACTTGAATATACAAAATGAACTATTTCATGATAACATGTGTAATGATATGTGTGGAAACTCTATATTGTATCTCTCTACTCAATGTATTTGATTTAATAAGAGTGTTGCCTTTTATATTGTATTGCTTTTATTAAAATGCATGTGTTTCGATTACATCTTGTTGAAATTTTTTTGTATATATATATATATAAATATATATACAAATTCAAATGAAGGGAACTAGTTGACGTCAAACTGGCATATGATTGGTAAGCTACGAGTCGACTTGGTTTGTTAGACTTTCACCGCAGTGATTCAACAATTTTTTGAAATCGAAATTCGATTTACATTTTGGAGTTAATGAATCTAATCTCCACTTATAAGATGAAAAATTTATTGCAAAAAATATTACCTCAGCCAGGATTCGAACCTGGAACTCCCCCATTCCGTGCAGGTGTCATACCAATTCGACCACCGAGGCATGTATGACACCCGCACGGAATGGGGGAGTTCCAGGTTCGAATCCTGGCTGAGGTAATATTTTTCGCAATAATTCTTATCTCTTCATCTTATAAGTGGAGATTTGATTCATTAACTCCAAAATTTAAATCGAATTTTGATTTCAAAAAATTGGTTAATCACTGCGGTGAAAGTCTGATAAACCAAGTCGGCTCATAGCTTATCAATCATATGCCAGTTTGACTAGTCAACTAGTTCCCTTCATTTGAATTTGTAAAAATACTACTGGCAAAGAGAATGATCGTCGTTACAGTTATAAATATATATATGTACACAGTGTATATCATATTGTAAATGATATTGTTTTAGCTTGCTTCATCACCAATACAAAAGTCGAAAAAAATATTTACAAATAAAGAACCTAAAATTTAAAAAAATAGAAAAAATACGACCACGACTTTGTAGATTGACATGTAATAGATAATATTTATTTATATTGTATTTAATAATTATTTATTGATTTTCACGTCAATCATTGTCTTATTTCCTGAGTTTATTGATTTTGTTTTCTTTTATGAGACATTTTTCTTTTATCTTCATCAAAAACGAAAAATGACACGCTAAAAATTCCCGCGTTTTACTTTAAAATATTTTAATTAAATAGCACTATCACTTTAACGCACTTGCAAAATAATCCAAGAAATAAGGAATAAGGAATATATATCTGAAAGAAACATTTTTCACTTGTGTAGACGATTTTCAAACTGCGTAAAAAAAACTTACATGACTAGTACTAGTAAGTTTATTTTGGCTTTTATTTTACAAGTATTTATTAACTATCAAGGGGAAAGTCTAATCCTTTATTTCACAAATATACTAAAGCAATGTTTATTGTTGTTTTATTAAAATATATCTATTAAAATACACAAGAAACGTGCCTTTATTTAAAAATAGCATGCAAGAAGCGTGTTATATTTCACTTTTGATATGGCCGTGACGAATATTTAAAAATCTTCTGTGATATTTATTGTTATATTTATCATATGATATTTATGTTATATTTTTTGTTTTAATTATATATTATTGTTATGTTTGTTGCAAATATTTACAAAATATTATAATACATATTTGCAATTATAAGATTAAGTTATTTTTTGTAATATTATTTGTGATATTAACTTATTGATTGTGAACGATTGTACAAACAATTAGAAAATGCATTAGCAAATGCTAATATAATTTGAAATTATCTGTATTTATATTTATATGTATAGATTTAAATTTACTATGATTAATAACAGAATCGAACAAAAATATGAAATATTTTTCGTTTAAAAGTATAATCCACTTCATCTATCTTCAGTTAAATCTTCATTTAAGACTGAGAATTTTAAGACTGATATTGTCCAGAATACATGTAATGTATGTGATGAGAATACATCAAAGAACATAGAATATGCATTGATTACATCACCGCTGAATGTACATGACAGCGATGAAAATTTGACATATTTTGTACAAGAGGATGACGTTCACACTACTTGCACTAATGGTACGTACTTAGGAAACAAATTTTCACTTTTTTACCTAAAGAAAAGAATGCCAGTTTTATATTTAATTATTGTTTCATTAAACGTCTTATTAAACGTATTACTATTAAAAGCTTAGTTTGAAAAAGAATTTTATGGATATGTAAAATTTTCTATAAAACTTATTTTATTATCTGTATCAATAGAATTAGAATTCTAATTTTATCTTTGAATAATCAGAATTTATGTTACACTATATTAAGTATTTTTAGATAATTTTACAGATATTAATGAAAGGCAATTAATAATTGATAAGACTCATGGTTTTGACAAACAAAATGAGTTGTCAAAAGACAGCAATAATTATCAGAAGATTGATGATGTTGAGTCTGATAATGTTAAGACTGATAATGTTAAAACTGATAATGTTAAGACTGACATTTATCAGAATGTATGTGATATATGTGATGAAAATATATCAATAAATGCAGAAAATACATTAATTACCTCGTTAAATATACAGCATTATTTCTATTAATGGTATGTACAGTTTGTAAAGTAAGAGCGTGTACAGGTTAATGTGTAGAAAAATTTATTTTTAGTGGTTTTTAAGTACATGGATTTGTTGTACTCCATGAAAAGAAAAATGCTATACCATTAATAATGAGTCCAGTCACCACCGGCATTGATAATTGCCTGACATCTCCGAGGCATACTTTCCACTAAGTTGATTGCGTATTCGTTCGGTAAAGACCTCCAAATGAGACGAATTTGTCGTGTCAGCTGTTTCAAAGTGCACTCTTTTTCCTCGAAGCTTGTGCTTGAGATATGCCCATACATTTTCAATGGGATTTGCATCTGGCGATTGTGATAGCCAATCAAGTGTGACGATGCCAGACTGCTCTTTCAGACTGCTTGCTCCGGTGTTTTGGGTCGTTGTATTCCTGTAAGATCCAGTCCTCGTTTTTTTTTATGAAACATCGTTTAGCAGTCGGCAACAAATACTTTTCATAAATTTTAAGCATTTTCGAGCCATTTTAAATTGTATGTAAACTCTTTGCCTCTCTCTCTTTGCTTATCGAGCCACGTTCTGGCAAGTCATCGACATTTTTGGTCTTCTTATATTGCTGAACCCACTTAGCGACGAACGATTTTGACTTTCCTATGTATTTAGCAGCCACTATATATGACATTTTTGGTCTTTTTGGATGGGAACAAAGGAACACAGCCTCATAGCAGTGCGTATGCGGCACTCATGGCGGTTAACGTGTTTCTCAGATAAGAATTCAACACTAACTGAATCTTTTGTAACAAAGCATTCACGACAAAGATTCCATCTATCGACTCAAAAAAAAAACTAGGACGATATTTGAAGCCAACTGTCATTTATGCCGTACACGCTCTTACTTTACAGACTGTACTTAGAAGACAAATTACTTTTATCTATTATAGAAAAAAAGAATCAGTTTTATATTTAATGTTTCATTAAACGTCTTATTAAACGTACTACTTAAAAGTTTAGTGTTGAAAAAGAATTTATTAAATATGTAAAATTTTCTATAAAGTTTATTGATATAACTGTAAAACTTATTTATATAACAGTATCAACAGAATAAAATCTAATTTTATTTTTAAATATTTAGAATTTGCATTAATTTAAGTATTTTCTTATGATTTTGCAGATATTAATAAAAGACAATTCATAATTGATAATAATGAGACGCATGATTTTGATGAAACAGCTTCAGTTGTTCGAAGAGTACAATGATGATCAAACTGATAATGTTGAGAATGATAATATCTCAAAAAATCATAAATGAAAAGGTCAAGCCGTGTTCAAAAATAGACCCTCAAGAATTTAAATTTTTACAAATTTAAATGATTATCTAATCAAGAGACACGGTAGTGTCTTGTGCTAAGTCCGCGCAAGCACAAGACAGACACTACCGTGTCTTATTACGCGAGTCGGTCAGTTGAGAGCACTCAATATTTCTGGTTTTCATATATCCGCTCAACGGATCGACTTCTAAGTAGTCTCAATCGATAGAGCGGGGTCGAATTATATAATAAAAGTGTTTTTATTTTTGGGCTACATGCTCTATAAATCGAGCTATTACGACGCAAAGTCCAAATGTGAAAAATATCATTTAAGAAACGTCGTCTTCGTCTTCGTCGTCGTCGTCGACCGTAAAAACGTACTGTTGAGGCATTCGACACAAGATCGCGCTAGTGATGCTCTGGAAGTGTGATCGATCGTATAGTGTGATCGATAATCGATTGTAGTAGTAAGTGACATCGATAAACGAAAGTTAGGTTATTAGCGGCAACGATAGTGAAAAGTAAATATGCGAAGAAGAATAGGTTATTAGTGGCAATGATAGTGAAAAGTATTAGGTGTACAACTTACAAGTTATTAGTTCGGTCCGTTTTCAATACGTTTTTCAAGCAAAAAAAACGGACCGAATTAAGTTGTACACCTAATAATTAGTGGCAACGATAGTGCAAAGTAAAGTAATATGACAGAGAACTTTACGGACATGTTAGAGATGAGAACCAAGTAAGTCTTGAATATATTTCTATATTATGACAAGCAATAGTAAAAATTAATCTGCATCATGTTGAATGAAAGGTAAAAATGTATAAATGAACAGTATGAAATTACATACAATTTCAAGAGCATTGTGAAATTAATTATGGACATGATTGACAATTATTTCTTTCTGGTTTGAATTGACAATAAATACATTACAAAATACAATAAATTTTGCCAAACAGGTCCAGAAAAATTGGAATCTGTTTATTCTTAGTCACTGGTAAAGATGTTTTTAAAGTATCTATAAAGAATTCAAACCAGAAAGAAGTAATTGTCAATCATGTCCATAATTAATTTCACAATGCTCTTGAAATTGTATGTAATTTCTTACTGTTTTTTTTTAGATTCACATATTCACAACTCACATTTATACATTTTTATCTTTCATTCAACATGATGCAAATTAATTTTTACTAAATTATTACTAAAATAACAAACAGATGCCAATAATTCAAAATGAATATACATACACATATACAAATTTAATAGAGTTTAACATTTATTATTTATTAGTTATCTTCCATGGTGTCCTGCATGTAAAACACTTGAACACGTCTGGGAAGAGTTTACATTATCCAGGAAAGATTTAAATATAAATGTTGAGAAGATAGATGTAACAGATTCTCCAGGTTTTAGTGGCAGATTTATGGTTACAGCTCTACCTACGATATATCAGTAAGTTCGTTATACTAATAATTTGTACTAATAATCATTTTGCCATTAATATAATTATTTTCTAGTATTCTGTAAATTTTTATTTTCTAGTGTAAATGATGGGGTATTTCGGCAGTAGAAGAGCCCGAGAGATAAATCCGCATTGATCGAATTTGTGTCTAAAAAGACATGGATGAAGGTAGATTCGATATCTAGTTGGAAAAATCCCAACTTCATTTCATATGTCAATTTTTAGTCAATTTTTTAAACTCTCAAATATTACGTTTGCGTGTAAGTATACACGCACGCGCACATAAAACTGTATACAAGGCTTCACAAGGCAATCACAATCGGCGCATGGGTGCCCAGATAAAAAGAAACCGAGGAATGATTCCATCTTAAAGTGGCACATTTACAC
>CABEGB010001422.1:0-77716 GCA_901521435.1 Crematogaster levior | reverse complement strand
ACAATTCCTTCATGCTGTTGACATGGTGCTTTCCTCCACGAGCTTTGTCTTCGGGGGATCTTTTTATGAACAAATCTTCGGCAGTCCTATGGGGTCTCCACTATCCCCTATCTTGGCAGACATTGTGATGGACGACTTAGAAACGCATTGTCTTGGACTTCTCAAGTTTGAGTTTAACGTTCCTGTCTACTATAGATATGTGGATGACATTCTTATGATCGCTCCCACCTCTGAGATTGACACGATCCTTACTGTTTTTAACATGTATCATCCACGCTTGAGATTCACCCATGAACTTGAGAATGATTCTTCGATCCCCTTCCTTGACACTTTAATCATCAGGGACAATAATGCACTTATAACTAATTGGTACCGTAAGCCCACTTTTTCTGCGCGTTATCTAAACTTTTACTCTAATCACCCGTTAATACATAAGAAAAACACGGTAATGAACCTTGTCGACAGAGCCATTCTTCTTTCTAATGAGAGATTTCATAAAAATAACATTAACATTGTTAAGGATATTTTACGCAACAATTTATACCCAAGTCAATTTGTCAACTATCTTATTAAACAAAGACTCAAAGCGATACATCATACACATAATAATACCCATATTTGCGTTCCTTTCGATGCAAGAGATAGCATCGTAATTCCTTTCTCTAAAGAGGTAGCAAACAGCATCGAACGGGTTCTACGAAACTCCAATATTAAAGTTCTCTATTCCGTCTTCAACAGATTAGAGATTATCATTAGGAAAGGTAAAGACACTCTTAGCATGTTTAAACAAACTGAATTAGTATATGAAATAGACTGCTCTAACTGCAACGCGTGCTACATTGGGCAGACAAAACGACACCTTATAACTCGACTTAAGGAACATCGCGATAACATTAAAAAACAGGACGTTTACCTTTCCGTCGTCAGTAAACATAGACTCTCTCTTGACCATGACTTCGACTGGGACAACCCTAAGATTTTACACAAAGAGACTAACACAAAGAAAAGAGAGATAGCGGAGATGCTGTTTATTAAAAATAGTAATTCCGCTATTAACTCTCAAAAAGATACAGAAAATTTGACGGCAATTTATGATGGTCTTATCAACATGTTACATACTTCTTGACATAAATTACTCGACACTTTTTGACTTTTAATATCTTTGACTCGCCTCTCACACCTATACTTGTTAATTTGTTTTTCATTTTAATTCTCATCTTTTATTGCTGACGACTTCTCTTTACGTTTCATTTTTGTCTCAACCTTCACTTATTTACTTCCCACATTTTAGATCATTGACCCGTTATCCGTGTTCCTTGACATTATTATTTTTTGATATTTTATTTTACTTATTTATTATTAATTTTGTCCTTGCGCCACGTTATACATACCGAATTTCGCTTAGTCCGTTTCGCGCAGTCACTAAAGACGCTCGTTTCTTACTTTTATTAAAACCTTATGTGACAAATGTTATCTATATCACAATACATGTAATTTGGACTCATTCCACGTTATATTTTGTAAGTCTAAATCAAATTAATATCGCACCTGTAATTTTTGTATCTCTGTTTTACACCATTATGTAATAATTATAATTGTAGATGTACTTGAAAAGGACCCAATTTGAGGTCGAAACGTCGATTTATTAAACTTTTATCATTACATCGTATGTGCCGGCTTGTCGTCAGTTACTGCCTTCCTTTTTGTATTTTCATCACCGGCAAAGAAAAGAATTTTGAACTTTAACTTTTTTGTGTATTGAAATATATTGTTTTTTCTTTCTTCATTAGACGCAGAAAACTCTAATGATCATTTTCGTTTTTTTATTCGTTTAGAAATTCTTAAAATTGACCCTATTATAGCGAGTTAAAATAAAAAATGTTTGCGTGCCGGCCGAACAGTAGCCAGTGCTGTCACAGACAGTACTCAGTCGTGTTTCTTTCTTTCCGTGTACTTTCGCAGCTGAATCCGCGCGTAAGCCCTTTTGCTCATGGACGGTTCATTTGAATTTGCGTAACGTCGAATTTAAATTACTGTCTTTTTTTCCATTCCGTCGTATGATACTATCTGTTCCTTTCCTCCATTAATTACATGTTTCTGCTTATTGTAATTATATTATTTTGTCGTTATAAAGTTAATCTCGATTGAAATCATATTTACTATAATGTGCTGATGTAGTAAGCGTGGACATTTGAGCCATCGATGTCAGGCGGCAAGAAAACTGTCAAAAGAATTTGATATGCGCTTTTGGTTTTTATTTATTTAATTCTTCAGTTCATTGTCCTATATTAATGTTTCTATTTTAAAATAGTTTACTTGTAGTCACTAGTCTGAACAAGTTTTTAGAACAAAGAGCATTCCATGCATTAAGAAGTATTGTTGAAGTCATCAATGATCATGTCATCGGCACACGCAGATAGGTGTTGTAACCCATTCAAATCTCTTCCACATAAGGGTAAACATTTAAGACATTTCTCGAAAACAATTCGCGAGATTTTTCCACATTTCCCGGAGAATGCGAGAATATGTTGGGAATGCCGGGTAATGGCTACAAATATCCGCCAAGAAAAATTACCCGCGTTAGATGAGGACTTACCTGATCCAAACGAAGATGTGCCTGAGGCGAAAAAACAATGTATATCAAGAGAAGAGCAATTGGAATCATTTTTGACCGGCTTGAAAAAAAAATTAGCCAGTTTATCATTGAATGACCCGTTACGTTTAAGTATTCTGACCATATCGCCTGATTGTTGGTCAATTCGAGATATTGCCACTGAATTTGACGTGTCACACAGAATGGCGACCAGAGCTAAAAAGTTAAAACATCAGGAAGGCGTTTTGGCTATGCCGGGACCAAAAAGAGGAAAAGTTCTCCCTGAAGAAACTGTTCATAAGGTAAAAGAATTTTACGAAAGCGACGAAAATAGTCGCGCAATGCCCAATAAAAAAGACGTTATCTCTGTCAGAATCAATGGAGATAAGCAATACAAACAAAAAAAATTGATGCTGTGTGACATAAAAGATTTACATGTACAATTTAAACAGCAATTTCCATCCTTTCCTCTTAGCCTGAGTAAGTTTGCCGAATTAAGGCCTCCATGGTGTGTTCTTGCTGGAGCAAGCGGGACACATACCGTATGCGTATGTGTAACGCATCAAAATTTTAAGGGGGTCATCCCGTGTGACGACCGTTTTTTTTAAGGTTTTTTTGCATTTTTTTGCGGCGAAATGAAAAAATACAGAGCTTCCAAATTTTTACTATATATTTATTACATCTTAAACTATATGTGTAAATTTTTTTATTTAAAAATATGGCGTTGATGGCGAGTTACATCACTGGAATGGCACTCATGTAAAAAAAAGCAGACAAACGGTGTCCACGATTCCGGCAGACTGGTTTATCTGAAATCAAAAAATCAAATTGCATTTTAATCTATAGGTGAATGGCTATCGCGGGAACTAGGATTTTTTGAAAATATTAAAAATTCAATTTTTCGCATGCTTTTAAAGATTATAACTCAAAATAGCATGATTTTTTGCGACTATTTTTTTATGCGGACAGAAAACGGTTCAATATTTTTTAAAAATTCTAGTTCCCGCGATAGCCACACATGTGCTGAATCTACCATTAAAATTTTATTTAAATCCATTGAACCGTTTTCGAAAAATCATGGACACCAGTTAACAAAATCCAGTTTTGAGAAAAACGCGTTTGAAAGTTCACATGTGAATTACACCATGAAATTTTTGCTTACCACTAATCTGCTATTCCTGGTGCATAGAGTATCCCTTCCTCTTCTTCTTGCAAATTTCGTAAGGCCGACTGCTCCTCCCTGGCTGAAATTCTAGCCTCTCTTGCCGCGTCGCTCATGTGCTGCTCGGAACGGCTGATCCGAGCGTCGTCGCGGCGCTCTACATAAGCGTGCGCTGATCGTCCAAT
This sequence comes from Crematogaster levior, assembly GCA_901521435.1. NCBI lineage: Eukaryota > Metazoa > Arthropoda > Insecta > Hymenoptera > Formicidae > Crematogaster > Crematogaster levior. Next base: position 73,776 of record CABEGB010001422.1, on the reverse strand, counting down.
TGAACAGCCCATCGTATGCATTATCTTAATAATGCCTTGGAAGCCTTCATTAAAGATGACGACGGCCAAAAAAGTTGCAATCTGAGTTTATCGTTTTATCTGTACTGCACTTACACGACATAAGAATTTTAAAACCCAAGCCTCGTAAAATCGTCTGACTAAAGGTCACGTCACTTTTACACTCTTTGCATATAACATTTGCTGAAATTGTCGAAAACACAGATGCAAATTCTAAGATACAGTACGCAAAGTTCGAAGCAACAGGCACTTCCAACTTCATGCTTCCAAGCAGTTTCTTTGCTGATGCCGACGTATAATCCAGATCATTTTCCAACGAATAACGGTTTCCTTGAAATTTTCTCTTCTTTTTTCGCTCAGCATGAGCGTGAGTTTTTCTTGTTCCTTTCTTGTCACTCATCGCAAACTTGAAGCACTTGCACGGTACAATATTACTGCTTACGACGACTCAAGAGCTGTTACGCCGCTGACTGCGAAGCCAAAACTAAGCAACCGTTACATTCAATTTGAGTATCAGGACAGCAGCACCCCTCTAAATATGTGTGCGTATACGTGCGTGTGAATATAATCAGCTTCAGATAAGAATCCGAAGGTATACAATAGCTCTTGTTTCTCGCTCCGCCGAGCGCTCAGCTGCGTGCTTAAACACCTTACCTTCTCACTGCTGTAACTTTTCAATGACTTCGAATTTCGGAAAATTACTTTGCCAGTATATTCTATGCATGCTCTAGATTAGATTTATGCAAAAAAAAAATCGATTTTTTGAAGCCGTCACACGGGATGACCCCCTTAAGTCAATGTTTGATGCCGCCAATTTTACCAAATTGACCAGAGATTCAGAACATCCATGGCAGGATTATAATGATTGCATTGCGTTTGTATTATGTAAAAATCCTACGCCTGCGTGTTTCTTGGGAGGCTGTAAATCGTGCCCGAACATTGATAAATTTTCTGATCATGTTGCAAACATTTTATCTCAGAGCGATATATCTGAATTGATTTTTAGCACATGGCAGTCAGTCGATCGCTGTACTTTAATAAAGCAATGTTTACCGGTAGAGGAATTTGTTGCAGAGTTTTCAAGTCAGTTAAGGATGTTATTGGGACATCATTTTATAGCAAAGAACCAATCCCAATATATAAAAGCACGAAAAGAAAATCTCATGGAAGACGAAGTTCTCGTTCAATGCGATTTTTCCGAAAATTTCGCATACATTGCTCAAAATGCTGCACAGGCGTTTCACTATAATAATGAACAATGTTCGGTGCATACAGTGGTTTTTTATTACAAACTTAACGGTGCATACAGTGGTTACAGTTTTTTTATTACAAACTTAACGGTAAAATACAGCATCAGAGTGTAATTTTATTATCAGATTCCACCGTACACGATACTGCAGCGGTTTATATTATGCAACAAAAAGTGATTCCATTCATTAAAGAAACGTGCCCAAAAGCAAACAAAGTTATTTATGTCACTGACGGTGCCAAGCAACATTACAAGAATAAATTTCAAATGGCAAATTTGGTCAAACATAAGTATGAGTTTGGGCTAGAAGCTGAGTGGCACTACCACGCAACAGCTCACGGAAAGGGCGCGTATGACGGTCTTGGTGCCGTTTTGAAGAAAGAAGCAACTCGCGCAAGTTTACAAGCGTCCGCTACAGAAAGCATTCTGAATAAAGAATCTCTGGCGCTGTGGGCTAGAAAAAAATTCCCCACCATAAAGATCTTTGATTATAGTAAGCAAGATCATAGAAGAATTCAGAAATCGCTTACTCGAAGATTCAAAATGGCACCACAAGTCGTAGGTGTATCTCAAGGACATCAAGTTTTGGTTAAAAATAACATGCAACTTGTTATTATGAGATATTCAGGTGCGCAAAATGCACTAACAGAAGTTATGTACTAATCAATCGTCCATCGTTGTACATATGTTGTTTAGAAACAAAGCAAATGAAAGATAAAAACCGTACAAAAGAGTACAAAAATAACAGAAAATGAAAAAAAATACAAAAATGAAAAGACACAAAAAAGAAAAAAAAAAAAACAAAAAACAAAAAAAACAAAAAAACAAAAAAGAAATGCGGGCTTCATATCTTCACGTGATGACTGTCTCAACCCAGTTTAACGCAGAGAGCTTTTTTGTTGATTTTTTTCGAAAATTAGCTCGTTGATGGGAACTAGTCCAGACTGAATTTTTATCTTGAAAATGATGACTTATATCAAACAATCCTAAGAGGGCATTTATGTTTAGAATATAATGTAGTATAAGATCATATTTTTTTCAATTCTAAATTTTGCATTCTATTTCTCATCCGCCATCGTGGAACCGCAATTTTGAATTTTTTCGAAATGTTGAATAACCAACGTAAAGCACAAATATTCAAGTATAATATGCGCTCAAAATAAATTATTTTTGGAATGTAATTGATTATTTTTTACAGTAAATGTAATATTTTTTACTATTTTCACTTTTCGGACACCATATAGAATCCGCCATTTTAAAATTACATTTTCTGTCAATTTGTACTGGAAAGTAAATACTCCGAACTAAATTTTAAGCCTAGATAGAACGTTTTTAGTGCAGATGAATTTTGTCGGCAGCACTGTACTCTGATCTTTAAAATTAAAAATGGCGGATGCAATATGGCGGCCAGTTTTTAAAAACTTGATCGAAAGATCTGAGTTCAAATTCACAATCAGCGACCCCGAAAACCCCCTATAGGCAAGTTTCAAGTAAATTGAATCACATATTACAAATTGGCCGCCATATTGGAACCGCCATTTTGAGTTTCAAAAATCTGAGTTCAAATTCGTAATCAGCGACCCCGAAAACCCCCAGACAACAAATTGCAAATAAATCCGTTCGTCAGACGGTGAATACCGTACATAGTTGTGTATTGGTACCTGTCTTACCTTGATTCTCGACGCCATATTGGATCCGCCATGTTTTATTCTTTATTCTGCCACGTTCCTTTCGAAAGTATATATCATTACGAAAATTTTAAGCCCTTATACGTTACATTCGGACAAGTAGAATTTTGTTGGCAGCTCTGTACCGGTTGACGTGGAATGTCCCATAGATATAAATGACTATGAAAAATATTACTATGTGTCTATATATATGTACTGTATGGATGTATGTATGTATGTATACAAATTTATGCGAAGATACGTCTGCGTTCTTCTAGCTGGCCGTGCGCCGAGCGCACACGTACACGGCTTTTTCCTTGTGTGCGTGAAGCGCGCACACGAGAAAAAGCCGTGTACGTGTGCCCTGGGCTAGCTAGAAGAGCGCGGACGTATATCTTCCGTCTCTCCCTCTCGCTATAACTGACACGCTTGGCGATCGAGATCGAGAATTATATTTCTTGCAAGGAGACGGTCGAGCTTTCTACCTGGAATTTAGTTGAATATCATATATGTTTTTATACTCTTCCTACTAATATACTAATATACTAATTACTTTTTTTCAACGTGTCTTTAAATAATTTATGCAATACATTAAAATTAAACCTATATTAATATCATTAAAAAAATTATATTTATATAATATTTTTTAAGGATTAATAGGTAGGTACTTTGTTAAGTAGCAGGCTTGAAACAGCTGAGATCGTCTCAGCTGTTTCAAAAAACATAACCTGCTACAGTCGCATCGCGTACCGGGCGTTACGTGTGTCGTGTAAACGCGTTTCTTTCTTCGGATCGTTGTCGGTCGCTGAATAAAATTAATCGGTAGTGATTAACAGCAACGAACAGATTTATTCGAGTCGAGTGTGAGTGTGTGAAAGTACTGATACGTGACAGACTTCGTACAAGACAAAAAGTTTCGCGGATTAATTCCTACACAGCTTGCATATCCAGGAAACGTTTGTAGGACATCCCAAAGAGATCGTATCTCTGAAAGATATTCTTATTGGAATGTCCTCTGTACATCTTTTGGACATGCATGCTGTGTGGATTATACTGTGATTGTGTGCAATGTGTGTATTGTTTCTTAATTATAAAAATAAGCCGCGAAGTGAGATTACTCGGTAGTGATTAATAGTAATGACTCGATTTATAAATCACTTAAAAGCGTGAATAAATTCGATACGAAAAAAGTGTTGACATACGTGAAAGAAAAAAAATATCGTATCCTCAATCGTGTGTATTATCGTGGATTTGCATTACGTGTAAAATACGTGTAAAATAAGACGTGTGTGTTATTGTTAATTTCGAATGGAATTATTTATCCGTCAAGCGGTATACGAAGACATCGAATTTGATAAGGTAAGTGAATGTGTGTGTGTGTGTGTGTGTGTGTGTGTGTGTGTGTGTGTAATCGGTATTATTACACCGATCCGACAGTGTGTGTGTTATGCGTGTGCGTGTGTGTATGAGAGAAAGAGGGACAAAGAGAGAGACAGAGAAAGGACAGAGAGAGGGAGAGAGAGAGAGAGAGAGAGATGTGTGTGTATGTGTATTTGGGCCTGCTACGTCAGCTGATCGCAGCGGGCGCCTCGCGTAAGCGCCCGCGTGTAACGGTGAATCGCGGCTTGCGCCGTCCCTGCCTGCCTGCCTCTCGTACGCTCACGATTCGCTAACTATTTTCATTAATAACTCAAAATCTAAGCTTCAAATAAAATTTTGGCAAAGGAAAAATCGTCTCAGAATTCACTCAGGAATACGTCTGTGCCCGGACAACTAAGTCGTTCTGAATCACCCTGTATATATGACTAGTTCTCAGAAAAATTCGAAATTCGTGTCCCTACTCATTTTTACCCGTTATTAATATTATGTCTTTAGATTAATATTTTTTTATGGAAACTATACCAGTATAGTTACTTGTACCATACATAACACAAGTTTACAGATTCGGGTCAACTTTTGGACCCGAGCAGATGAGAACGATTCTTAACGTTATTTGGTGCCCTGAACTCAGATCTTCAATCCGTTTGTCAAGATTGGTTCTAGTTTTCGAGTTCGCGGATGGTGGCGGTACTGCGCTCTTATAACAGCTATCAGCTGACCACGTTGCATCGAACATCTTTCGGAACTTGTTTTTGTACTGTGATTGTGCTTCGGAACGTGTGAAAATGCAGAGAAAACGTTGCACAGTCGATTCAAAGTGTTTTTGTTACGTTTGTGGATGTTATATGCTCGGAAAACGTGGAAAAATCATAACAAATGCGCTCAAAGATGCGTATTTGCAGTACTTTGGTTTTGCTGTAGTAAACACTGACAAGCCATAGGTACCGAAATTGTTTTGTAACGCGTGCAGAACAAAGCTGTACAAGTGGTCACTTGGTGAAAATAAGTACTTTTCATTTTCTGTGCCAACGTTATGGAGAGAACAGAAAAATCATGTAGATGATTGCTACTTTTGCTCAATGAATGTCGTCGGTATAAATGCAAAGAAACTAGCACGGTATGAATATCCGGACGTATCATCAGTGTCGAAGCCAGTTCCACGTACGGACAGTGATCCATTGCCAATTTGTCCAGGTATAAGCGAAAAAAATGTCCTAAGAACTTCGTCTTCATCACTGGCGAGCAATGAAAGCGATTTCGTTATGGAAGAAAAGCATTTACTTTCGCAAAGTGAACTGAGTGATTTGATTCGCGATTTGAATTTATCGAAACAAAAAGCAGAGTTGCTTGCATCACGGTTGCAAGAATGGAAACATCTTGACCCTACAACACAAGTCACTATATACAGAAATAGAAATCACGCGATTTTACCTTTCTTCAAAAAAGAAAATGACATGTGTTTCTGCAATGACATCAAAGGTTTATTTGATGTGATGAATACAGCATATGATCAAAATGAATGGCGTTTGTTCATAGATGGTTCTAAATACAGTTTGAAGGCGGCTCTACTCCACATTGGAAATAAAAAACCATCGATTCCGATTGCTCACGCAGTACAAACTAAGGAATGCTATGACACAATGCGTACAATTTTGGCCAAGATCAAATACAATGAGCATCAATGGAAAATTTGTGGCGATCTAAAGGTTGAGAAATAAATTAATTGTACTTAATTTCGAAATAGATATTAATTGATTTACATATTCATTACAGGTTATTGGTCTATTGGTTGGGATGCAATCTGGATTCACGAAATTTTGCTGTTTTTTGTGTCTGTGGGACAGCCGTGCAGTTGATCATCATTATGTGAGAAAGGTGTGGCCGAGTCGTACCCATTATGAGCCAGGACAACAAAATGTGTCCTCTATACCACTTGTGAACCCACAGGACGTTTTATTGCCACCTCTTCATATTAAACTTGGCCTTATTAAGAACTTTGTCAAAGCGCTCAATCGCGAAGGACCGGCTTTCCAGTACTTAATCAAGTTGTTTCCAAAACTGTCATACGCAAAAATCAAAGAAGGAATATTTGTCGGACCTGATATTCGAAAAGTAATGGCTGATGCAAAGTTTACAAAATGTTTAACGCCTGATGAAGCAGCAGCATGGGCATCGTTTAAAAATGTTGTTCACAACTTTCTCGGTAACCACAAATCACCGGATTACAAACAAGTAATCGACAATTTTTTGAAGAATTACCACAAGATTGGAGCTCGAATGTCTCTCAAGATACATTTTCTGCATTCACATCTTGATTTTTTCCCACAAAACTTGGGCGATACAAGCGACGAGCAAGGAGAGCGGCTACATCAAGATATAGCGAAAATCGAAAGGCGATACCAAGGATTTTGGGACGAAGGCATGATGAGCGACTACTGTTGGACCCTAAAGCGTGAAACAGATCCCAAGAAATATAAAAGACTCAGTTCAACCTCTGTTCATTTCTGATTTATACTTTTCAATTCAATAAATGGCCGTTAATGGTCAAGAATACTAAAATAATGAATTTATTGAATATTTCGAAAACTAGAACCAATTTCAAAAAATGGGCTGCTGATTTGGATTCAGCCTCCGAATCTACCTTATAAACAGCTTTTGGTTGCTCAGGTCCAAAACCGTGTATACTTGTGTTAGTGTTCTTGTTTCAAAATAAAACATGGCAGTTGATCAAATACCCTAAATATCATTCCCTCATCATGTCCCAAACTCAACATTTCGCGATGTATATAACGTAATTAATTCATCTTGTTTTATGAAAACGTTCATGTTAATTACATTAATTACTTTAAAAATACTGTATTTTATAGTAAATATGCCTTTTATTAAGTACACAGACGAAAATCATTTGATAATTCATTGTCTATCTCGGTCCCAAAAAAAAACATCATTCCCTCACATTTTATGAACACTTGTGTTGTACTTTTAAATTTAGTGATACGTTGCCGCGCTTATGAATTTTTAATAGTTAACAATACTGCCAATGTAACCATAACATCATTGTTGCTCAGCACGAACAGATTTGTAGAAGCGCAATAATTTTCTGCTAATTATTTCAACATTACATTTTTATGTATCATTCCCTCACTGTAAAATTTAACAAGGTAATTATTTTATTATGTAATAATTTATATGGTATCTTACATGTTTCAGGAGGTAAAAAAACTTGCCTCATCGTCTAAATTAAAGTGAGGTTATATACGATCACTTTTTGTTGATTATGTTTGATTTTATCATTCCCTCACTATCATTCCCTCATTTTTATCATTAAAAAAATTTATGTTAATGTGATAAGTTTTTCTTTAACAATTCAATTAGTTTATTAAACTAATAGATAAATTAAAATAAAATAAAAGTCGTTATAAAATAACAATAACAAATAAAATATTACAGATCTCAGTAATTTAAGAAAAATATTTGTCAAAGTGTTAAAAAACAAAAAATTTTCAAAAAATAAATTTATATTTTGAAAAAAAAATTCATAATTTACTTTTTAATTTCACGATAGTAACGTAAATATAGCAATGATATGAAAAAAACTCATTACTTCACTTAAATTATCATTCCCTCATAATTCATTTTTTTCATTACCATATAATTATAATTAAAATTAAGAAAAGTTGGGGACCACGTAGACAGTTGAGGTAAGGCACTTCTGTACTACATATTATATAGAAAAATATGTCAAATATATTAAGTTATATTATTTGTATTTTGAAAGGTCATTTTTCGCATTTTTCTGAGAACTAGTCATATATATATATATATATGTTCATGTTGCGTAGTTTAGCTGGACCATTTTTTGATTGAAACGTATTTTAGCGGGACCTTCGGCTCTTAGCTGGACGGTCTTTGTAATACTTTTCATGTTCCGTAGTTTATCAGGACCGTCCAGATAAAACCAATGTGAATGTATCGTATTTTATCGGGACCACATAAAATTTTATGTCCTTCTAATATACGGTCCGTGTATTTTAGAAATTCTTTTGATGCAACGTATTTTATCAGGACCATAGCACAAACCTAGCGTAATAACTTCCATACATGAAGAATATATGTTCCCAGTGGACGAAATACAAAAGTGTATAACAAATGCAAAGATAAATACTGTGTCCTTAATAATAGCAAACCTACTCTGCACAATGATATATTTTATATCAAATTTAGTAAATTATATTATCATCATAGAAACATTATTAACTGTTTGAAAGAAATAGATATTGCAAAAAGAAAGATCTTCAATAAATAAAATAGTTACTTTAGTAAATGTTGATTATACAATAATATTTTATAAGATATAACAAAGACAAAAATTGATTATTCTTATGGTCGCGGAATTATCGACTGTGATTGGTTAATTTCTTACTGCTTATGTTTCTCTATGTGCCAAAATCGAGTAATTCTAATAGCGCAAAATACGGGCAATACAATGCTTCTTGAATCATCTTTATATCATTTGCAGTTGGCAAGACATAAGCGTTAAATGAAAAGTGAGAATATTTTGGCGCGCGCGATTAACGCCAGACCAGTTTTGTCACCGACTATATCACCTATCATATTATTATCGCGTAATTTGCGGCCAGGATTGGCAACATAGATATCACTGTCTTTTGTAACTACTTTGAGATATTTGCTATCAGCCGATTTCAAAATGTTTAATGTGTAATAAAAATGCGTTGACGCGTAAATCGTGACCTTTATGCCAGAATAGCCGTCTCGATAATACAAGTATTTTTATTGATGATATGTAATTTTGCATAAATTTAATAACATGAGTTATATTTATCGTCGTTTTGAATATTTAACAAGTCATTAGCGGTTCCCGAGATATAAGCAGTAAATGCAAGCGGAGTCGAATCTGGCTGTTACGTCTCAATTTATTACCACTATTTCGTATTCATAATATAATCGGATATATATTTTGGCTAGCATTAGATTCGTGTTATCTCAACAATACAGAGTACCGAAAACACAATTATTTTGTATAAAATTTTTATCTTTAGCGGTTCTTGAGACATAAGCGTATAACGAAAATGAGAATTTGTCCGATTATCGACGTGCACAATTTACGCGGACTATCACGCTTCAACAATCAGTGATGTATTGCTTGTACTAACAAAATCGAGTAATTCTAATAGCACAGAGTACAGGTAATGCAGTGTTTTTTTTACCTTTAATTATCTTTATATCACTTACGGTTAGCGAGATATAAGCATTTAATGAAAATGAGAATTTGTCTGTTGCTTTGCATGGTTTACGCGCTCTATCACATTTTAATAATCAGAGCTGTATTACTAGTACTAACAAAATCGAGTAATTTCAATAGTACAAAGAATAGGCAATTCTGTACTTTCCGAATCATCTCTATATCATTTGCGATTAGTGAGATATAAACGTTTAATGAAAATAAGAATTTGTTCAGCCCTGTCATGTCTTAATAATCGCGATGTATTACGGGTACAAATAAAACCGTGTAATTTCAATAGCTCAGATTACAAACAAACTCAATGCTTTTTGAATAATATTTTTATCATTAGCGGTTACCGTGATATAAGCGATAAGTGTAAAGTGAAAATATTTTGACGCTAAAACGCGCGTTTACGCTAATGTTGGGTAAGTTTGTCCACAATTGTACACATCATCCTCAGTAATTTTTTTTTGACTAAGTAAAACTTGCATTATTTCTTCATCCAGACACTGCAAGTTAGTGAATAGTGCTGATCATTCCATTACAAGATCACAAGATTCTATTGCTTTGGAGACTATAATATTCAACTCTCTTAAAAGTTTTCATGCTTTGTAAATGGATTCTCCCCACAGACATTCATTACAAACTGGATCACCCAGCCCTTTGAAAAAATTAGTGCTGCTCTATTACTTCTGCCTGCTTAAAATAAAAACATGATATAATATTGATACATATATGACATTAAGATTTTGTTGGCGTGCAGTGCTTACCAACATAATTTTCATCATTACAATTCAAGTCTTGTTTTAGGTTGAAAGGAACAGTCAAAAAACACAGCAATGCTTAAACAGTACCTCATACTCTATGTGTGTGGTTATCCCAGCAGATAGACCCAAGAGCTCATTATTTCCCCTTTAAAGGTCCCACTGTAAATACAAGGATTAATTAATGAACCTGCCTGAAAGGTATTAGGTTTATGTTGCATTAATGTGTATTATATTATAAACTATATAAGAAAATATAACAGGAAATACTCGTTTCTAATTGTCATGTGTGCATTACTTATATCCCTAGAACTTGTTTTTACATTACTAAAGTACCGAATCTCTTTTCCTTATCCAGCAAAAACACTAAAATGTCACTTCATTAGAATGATCAAAATCTCGTAGAAATAATTTGGTACCAAGAAGACACAAAATAACAGATATTAAACAGTGACGTATGTGAGGTTAGGGTATCTGTCATGTGTGGACAGTATATTATACATAAAAACACGATATACAACAAAGAAAACTATATATAAATAATAAAGAAATACTCTAACAGGGCGTTTTTTCTATTTGCTTTGTGCACACATAATAGATACCTAACCTCACGTACGTCTTGCTCATATTATAGCCCCATCAGGCTAGCATTTATAAATTTACGGATTTTCTTCACGGTGAACTTTGCTGTGGGTCGTACTTTAATGTGAACGATTCTTGGTTTCTCAAAACAGCCATTTTATGGTGGCTGAGGAGGCCTGTTAACATATTTTTCGCCAGTTTATAAATAAAAAGTACATATATGCGGCATGAAACTGACCAATTTTCGAGGTCGTTAATGTCTCTTTGTGTTGGATCTTGTGCTTTGAAGTATAATACATTTTAGAGAATCTGTGGTTGGGATGGCTTTATTGAGGGTAATAGAACCGCTGTTTTAGCGTTAACCAACGTTGGTCGGCCACAGAACTGGTGGTGGGCAACGATTATGGTAGTACGTGTCTTAGTGCTTAATGTTGTCTCCCAACTCATATCAATATTATATCATGTTTCTTTTTATTTATGGCAAAATAATAAAAAACACTAATTTTCAAGCAAAGATCAGTATCAGCAGATATCATGGAGAATCCATTTTACAAAAGCAAAATTTGAATATTATAGTCTCCGCTAACAGAATCTTGTGATCTATATTAGGAATGATCAACACTATTCTTAACTTGCAGTGTCAGTAAGAAATAATGGTTCATTACTGTTTGCGTGTTAGAAGATTGAGTAAACAAGTTTTAATGCTATTCAGTTGGTGAATACATCTGCGAAGCCGGTGCTTTGTATCATATCTCAAATGTGGCCTTTTGTATATATGTATTTGTTATACGTATTGAAATGTATTGTAATCATCTCAATGTCAGAAGGAAAGAACAACATTTTGTTTCTTAACCGGTTACCAAAACTTTATAATTACGACGGACTGTATATATGATTTATATTTTTAGAAAAATCCTATATTAATATAATAATTATATTTGTATTATTTATTTATTCTTGAAGATTTCATTTATATACTGTCTGACCCTGAAATAAGCATACATATATTCAAATATGTTTTTCCGTATGGTATTTTGTGTGGCAGAGGTAAGAGAATTGTGTGCTCTTTCTGTCTTAAAATATGTCGGGGCGTCATACAAAATGTTGAAAGACACAGTCGTTCTTAATTGTTAGGAGTTGGCATTCCATACGAAAAGTATGTTTGGTCTCTACATATAGTTACGTCAAACCAGTATTATATAAATGTAACCTATATCAATATAAATATTACTGTCTCTATGATATAAGTTTTTCAAAAATATGTCTTTCTATATACAGTCCAATGTGAAAAGTAATAAGAATGGTAAATCGGTTAAAGCAAAATATTATGTAATTTTCCTTTTCTGACCTGAATAACATATACTGTATAACAACCATATATATATAACCTGACAATATACAGGCGGTATGTTCTTACCGTCTCTGGCTTCACAGATGTATTCACTAATTGAAATAACATTAATATTTATATCAATCTTCTAACACGTAAACAAACGAAATCATTAATCAGACACTGCAGTTGGTGAATGGCGTTGATCATGTTCATTTACGGTCACGAAGATTCTGTTGTGGGCTCCTGTAATATTTCAACAAGCGCAAGGTTACTCGTAGCATATGGTTCCTGTTACATTCCAGTATTACATGTAACGGATTTGCCTTGCTTTTAAAAATTGGTGCTGTCTATTGCTACTGCCTTGAAATAAAAGAAACATGAGAATATTTGTTACATAGCGCTGACATTGGGTTGCTTGGGCACAATCTCACCCAGCATAGTGATAAATGTGCAATTCTAAGGTCTTTGCTTTTAGGTTGGACGACGTTGAAGCCTTAATGCCATGGCGAACCTCATACTGTATGTGCAATAGTTGTTCCAACCAACAGAACCCAAAAATGTATTATTTTAGCAAGGTCCCACTGTATAAATACAAAGAGATTAGTGTGGTCTACCTGAAAATTATTGGGTTTATGTTGCGCCATATGCGCATATATTATAAACTATGAAAATATATAGCAGAAAATAATCACTGAACACCACAATTATAATGTGTCATTACTTTTGTCTAAAACTCAACAAATCTTCCTACTATTACTAAGAGGTATGAATCTTTCGCTATCAGCAAGAAACATAATAAAAGCTGGTGGAATATTGAACAAATTTCGTAAAATTTATAAATGTTTGGTATTGAGACGCATATTATGAGATATTGAAACGAAGTGACCTGCATTGAGATTAGATCTGTTGTATTTGCACTAATATAGAAGAAACGCCTGTTAGGTATCTTTATTATTGCCATATGAAGTTCTCTTTTTGTTGTATATCTATGAACATATGTATAATATGCTGTCGTAGCTTTTTACACCTTGAGTAGATAACCCTAACCTCATACATCATGTTTTAATATCTCATATTATCATGTATTCAATATAACATTTTATATTTGAGATTTTGTTCATTTCACAGTATTTATTCAATCTTTTGCTTTGAATGAAGAAAGATTCGTGCTGTGTGTGTAGACAGTTAGATATAAGTGGCCGACATATGAACGAACGGTATTTTTCAGGTACTTCAACACTAAATTGTTAATAATAAGGTGCGCCATGCAACGAAAACTGTGGATGCCGAAGAATTCGGGATATTAATTAATCTCTTGTGAACTACAGTGGTTCTTTAGAAATAACCATATTTTTGAACCATGTATGTGGACAACTTTAATGTGTGCATAAGAATATCGGTGCTTTTCTTTTCGACACTGTTCGTCAACCTAAAGCTGAACGTTCGAAAACCAGCTATGATATTTGAACCAACTCTTCCAGAAATAGTAGCAACAATCTTAATGTCGTGCTGTCTGTCAGTAATCCTTCAATATATTTCTTTTTGACGCAAGCAGGCAATGGCACCTGAAACGGCACTAATTACTAAAAACGAGGATCATGCTCTGCATCCGAAACTAATGCTGTGAGAATCATTTACAGGAAGAATCTTTTAAGCGAAAGGTTGAAATCTTCACTGTCCTGTATTGATCTTCGCCAATGAGGAGCGTCGGCACTTATTCGCTAACTTGCGGTATCTGAAACAGAAAAATAGTTTCGTACCTCTGTTTGCATGACCAGAGGTGGTAAAACCCGGATAACATTCAGTTCAGTGAATACATCTTGAAGCCAGTGCTTTTGGCATATCCATACCCAAATGTGGCGCACTGTATTATATGTATATTTGTTATCACGATATTATATCAATGTATGTTATGTGTATCAGAGAGGAAAATCTTATAAACATTTTTGTTCTTAACCGATTTACCAACTTTACTTACATTTGGACTGTATATATAGACACTATTTTTGAAAAATCCTCTATCAATATAATATTTATGCTTATTTACATTTATGTACTTTGTCTGGCCGGTAAATTTAGCTTCAGGGATGGTAAATCAATTAGAAAGCTAAAATAGGCCTATTTTCTGACTCTGAATAATCACATATATCTTCTGATATATGCTCTCTATAACTGTTTAGTATGTTTCAAGCCAAGCACTGTCTAAAGATATTTCATAACTAGTGTAACAAACATTATTACTCGATCTTTCTAACACGTAAACAGTACCGAAATCATTGACTTCTTTATCGAACTCACTGTATGAGTTAATTGGTAGCGTTGATTCTTCCATTGCAGATCACAGATTCTGTGTGGCGGAGACTGCCGTTTTCAACTCTACGTAAAAAGATTCTCCTTGCTTTGTAAAATGGTTCCCTCGGACATTCGATACAACAGCTGGATCCCTTGCTGAAAAGAAGAAATTGAATTATTGCTTCTAACACTGCTTAAAATAAAAACATGATATAATATTGATACATAGCATGACATTGAGATTTCGATTTGGCATGCAATCTTTTTCAACATATCAATTGTCATCATCACAATTCTTGGGTTGGACAAGACAGTTAGAAAAAGCAATGCTTAAAAACAGTACCTCATACTCTATGTACAATAGTTATCCCAGCAAACATAGACCCAAAAATATATTATTTCTAGCATGAAATTCCCACTGTAAAATACAAGAGATTAATTAATGAGCCTACCTGAAAATCATTGAGTTTTCGAACACTTATATGCACTCTTTATGTATAAACAATGAAAATATAATATGAAAATATATCGTTTCTAATTGTCATGTGTCATTTACTTATATCCACAACTTGTCTTTACATGCTAAAGTACCAGATCTCTTTCATATGAGCAGGAGCTGGATAATAAGCTTCCTTCGGAATGAGCAAATCTCGTAAATTTATAAATGTTTGGTAATCTGAAGTTGCATGTGGTCAACCAATCGACTATTGTGTATGTGAGTTGGGGTATCTGTGTGTTGCCGGACAGTATATTATACATCATGAAGCTTGCAGATACAACCAAAGAAAACTATATATAAATAATAAAAGGAAATGCTCTAACAGTTCTGCTATAATTTGCTTGAGTGCACATGGCAGATACCTAACCTCACGTACGTCACTGTTTTGTCTCATATTATCGTGTGTCTTCGAGTTACCAAACATTTATAATTTACGGGTGCGGTCATTCGTGACATTCAGTCTTTTTGCGATATGAAGAAGATTCGGTGCTTTGGTAATGTAAAGACAAGTTCTTGAATCATAATAATGTTTACCATGACAATGAAAGGAGAAATTGCCTGTTACCACTATACAAGGTTTATAATGAATATATATATGCAGCTTGTAAACATTAATTACACTGGGTCATTAATTAATCTCTTGTATTTGGGATCTTTATTGCTAAAAATAATACATTTTAGGGTTTATGTTTGCTGGGATAACTATTGTACATAAGATATGAGGGTACCGTTTTTAACGTGCTTTTCAACTGTTCGTCAACCTAAACCAGAATTGTGATGATGATAATTATGCTGGTGAATTCATCACCAACGAATCTACAATAACAAATAAATGCTATATGTAAATAATATTATATAAATATTTTCCTTTTTCTTTTAAGCAACAGGCCAGAAGTAATAAAGCAGCACTAATTTTCAAACAGGGATCAGCATCGAATGTCTGGAGAGTTCCATTTACAAAAGCATGAATCTTTTAAGCGAGAGTTGAACATTGCGTCTCCATAATAATCTGTGATCTATGGCGATAATCAACGCTATTCACCTAACTTGCAGTCTGATCGAAGAAATAATGATTTCGTCTCTGTTTACGTGTTGAAGAAGATTGGTAAAAACAGTTTATTATGATTCAGTGAATACATCTGCAAAAGCCAGTGCTTTGGCATATCTACCCAAATGTGGCATACTGTATTATATATATATTATTTATACGTATTATATGTATGTTATCTGTATCAAGGAAAATCTTATAACATTTTTGTTCTTAACCGATTCTTTACAAATTTGCAGTGGACTGTATATATGAACACCATTTTTAGAAAAATCCTTTATCAAATGAATAATTATATTTGTATTTATACTTGAGATTTACATTTATCTCTTTAAATACTTGACATGTGTGCATATATATATATATATTCCAATATGTTTTCGTATGGTATGTGGAGAGTCTGTCCGCAAACAATCAAAATTGTACTGTAGTCTTTCGCATTGAAAAACTCACACGTGCAGCTTGTCATATTTTAGAATTGCGAAGAGTACAATACAGTGTAATTCGTTTTACGGACGTATACCATACCATACAAAAATCATATTACAACCTATATAATGTATGCATTATGTGAATCATATAAATATAAATCTTCGAAAATATTATTAATACAAATATATTATCACTCAATGATACATAATTATTTCTTTAGAAAAATAGTGTGTTCATATGTATACTTTTTGCAAGAAATGAAGTGGAAAAGTCGCCGATCAGTTCTAAAAATGTTATAGTTTTCTTTTTGATACAAATGAGTATACAATATCTTTCTCTTATTTTTGGTGTGGCTTGCTAAAGCATTGTCTTTGCTGATAAGATATACCTCAGAGCAGATTTATAGCCCGGGGGCTTGATAGTAACGTAACATGCGAGCGTTTTATAATGGTAAATGGAATGCGGTGATAGAATCATGATTCACATTTTAATTGTATGATTGATATATGCTAAGAATTTTTAGGTTTGATTCGTTTCTGAACTTATCGTGCGTACTTATCTCTTTTTCTTTCTCTCCTTCTCTTTCCCTCACATTGTATATTGTGTATTGGTATTGGAGAGTAATTGTTTATTTTTATTATTTTCTTGTCTATATTTCTTCGTCATAATTGTATGTGTAATAACAGTTGGCAACAAATGAAAAGAACTCACAAATAAGATTCTTACCATCGCATTATTACACATTTACTATAGTTTCTGTTCAATTTCATAAATTCCATTTGACAAAATTAAACTTTTTACAAGCTGATCGTGTAAAAAGATGTTATGAATATTCCATTATATATATTGTATAAACAGTATTTTCTGATAAGTTTCAAATAAAAAGTATACATGTGGAGTTAGTCTATTAAAATAGTTCTAATTTTGCTAATAACCTACTTACTTAATTTCTGGAATTATTAATTGTGAGCTTTTGTACGTAGGTGATTTTTCATCGAGATAATTTAATAACTTTGGGGGAATTTTTCCGTGTTTAGCACACAAAATGGTAGAAGACTTTAATTCAGGACCTAATCTACATATATATTTTATATTAAATGCTTATTATCGAATTAACCTACTAATATATATGTATGTATATGTGTGTATATTTTTATTTCAAAAATTAGAACAGATAATATCTTTAAAGGGTACATTTATGATGGTAACATAAGATGCACACATAAGTATTATTGCACTGTTATGTGTACTTCTTTATTCAATTTCATATCTTTACATTTCTTAATATATGAAACAGACTTTCTTACCAAACTCGATTATAAATATATGTATCCAAATGAAAAACATTTTATCATAACATTAATTGTGACTATTACATTTGTACTGTTATGTTCTAACTTTGTGCATCTAAGTATAAAAATGAAACTTTCTTCCGACTGATTATTTATATAAATAAATATACATTATGTATACTTTACGTATATTGGTTTTATTACTACATTTTATGTAGTGCTTTCTTGTATCTAATTGTAGTTAAAAATAAACTTCTTTTTAAACTGATTCTTTTATAAATGTATCTACGTATACGTATACATGCATATACTGTTTTTCTGCACTATATGTTGTACTTTTTCTAACAGTTTTTATCTTTTGCTAATGGTCTAATAGTCCTCTAATGGTTTCTAAAAATAGTTTTTGAATTGTTTTCGTATCATTAAAACAATAAATCTTGTATAAACTCTTGTATTATTACGATAAACTACATAACGGTGACAACGGTATTTAACTACATAATTTTTAAATTTTCATTTTGCTTCATCTTAATACGTTTTTTATGTATCCCATGTTTTTATCATAGGCACGCTTCGTTGTCCCTAACTCCAGGATACTTTTTAATAGGTTTTTAATTTCCATTGAATGTGGGGTAATTTGTTGTCAGTGGAATCTATGCCAAATGACTGAAAGCATCAATAACGATACGTTTTTCATTTTGTGTCCATCGATTTTTCGACTAAATGCTGGAAATATTATAAAATGTTTAATATTTATATAATTGTCTAATTTCCATATAATATTTATTCGAACATTTTTATAAAATATTTTAAGATTCAAAGTTTTGATTAAAATACAGGATTATATGACAGTTTTTTTTGCAAACAAAAATATAAATCTCTAAGTTATTTATTAAAAACCTAAAATCTTCTATTTTTCCATTTTGCAAAATGTTACGCAAATTCTCTGTATATTTTTACTCAAAACTTTTATTTTAACTTAATAATAATAGAAATGTAAATATAAAAATCATGTCAAAATTGTTTATATGTATTATAATTGCAAAATAATTTTTACTTACGCTTTTTCTTTGTTTAAAAATCCTGCGAGTTTACGGTTCTAGATCAATTTTTCTTTACATTTACCACGTTTTAATCATTTGCATGTTATCATCTAAATCACTAATAATATCCAACGGCGTATCCAGGTTCATTAACATCTTCATCTACATTTCAATAGAGAATTAATAGATCTGACGTTATTCATTTTTCATTTATATTTAAAACCATCCAAATTTCATCTTCAGATGCTGTAAATACCGTTTTTATGGCTACATAACATCTGAAGATAAACTTAAAGACCCCTTAGATATAAAATCAGGTTATAATAATGTCTTCTATATCCGAGAAATCTATATGACCTTGGGTTTTAAATAAAAATCAACCATTTCTTTAATCATTGCGAAACTTGGTAAAATTAGTTAAAAATTCAAATTTTATTTATGAAAAGAATAAAGTACCTTATTTGAAAATCTCGAATTGATTCTTCTGGATGCAATTCCCTTATTAATTTTATCATCGTGGTTTCTGTGATCTTCGTTTGTATTTTCAATACTTAAAGTTCAGAAGTCAGAGAATCATTACTATCACTTTCATTTCATATCAGCTCCTTGTGCGGCAGATATTGAGATATTTCTAAGATTTCTTTTTCGATAACAGGTTGTCTGTAGTGAGATAAATGAATTTTATCGGCATGGCCCCAAAAATTTTACCAAGCGTTGAAACTTCATTTTCGGATAGATTATAGTGAACACATATTGTTGCTATATGCTTCCGTAATTCAGTTGCACGAATAGTCTCTCTGAGATTTTTGCGCCACTTTCTACTGCATGTGTGCAGCAATAAGTCACACGCTAACAGATATCTGTGTTTATCTTTTTTAAGTGAAGGAAGACCAAATAAGGTATGGATTCTTTGAAGAAACTTTCGCAGCCTTTCTATGTTTAAAATCATTTCGATGCAGTCTCTTAAATCTTCTGGTAGTAAGATAAGGTACCGTTCGTCCAAGTTTACCTCTTAGAAGATTAAATCGTACATATTTTTAACAATTTCTTTGGCACGAAGCGCTTTATACATATCGTGGATCTGATAATTAATTCCTTGATAAGTTTTAATCCTCGATTAACGTCTTTGTATCTCCGGCTCTACGACGATTAAACACCTGTATTGAAGTCAATGTTGCTTTTGTAAGTGAAAGCCATGCATTATAGGAGCAGTTTTCTTTCAAAAATTATAGTTGCTTTCACATTCTTGTTTAGAAAGTTATGGAGTTTAATGATATCTACTTTAGAGGGTAACGTAATTTTTACGTCTCATATTTCTACTCATTGTTTCCGATATTGTTTTGATATCCGTGTTGCAAATCTTCGGTAAAATACTTTTCAAAATCTTCGGCACGTAATTTCTTTTTCTTCGTCTTCTTTTCTAATACCATCGATCAAAAAGTTTACCCATTTCTTTTATCAAACCTCAAGTTTGCAGAAGTGAAGGAGTTTTGTAAAAATTTTCACATAAAGATAAACCGGCTAGGGGTATTGATTGATTCAATACAAGCTTATATCGGGGAAAAATGAAGCAAATCAATAATATCAAATTTTAGATTTCAATGTTTTGAAGTAGGCGACCCATTCTTCTCATTTTTGTCTAATCATCGCATCATGTACTATTTCATCGAATTGAATTGATGCTTTATATTTTTCACTGTTGATTACCAGAATGCGATTATTAACTCATCGTAACGTAAACCTCTTACTATATCGTCTTCTCGTAAAAAGTGGGAAAACTCGTGACTTGGGGCATTTGCCACCACCTCATTATGTATACGTCCTATTATTTGTCTTCCTAAAACCGATATCGATCTACTAACGCCTCTTTGTTTTCACCTCTTTAATGCATCTCTGATAGTGATGTTTGCTTGTAAGTTTAGAAATGAAAGCTTTTGGACATTTTTGACGCATGACATAATCAGAAGGTATCCTGTTGCAATTCTTTTTGGTGCTCTTTCTTTAATATTAGTTCACCATCATTTCGTGCACAATCGATATTAAAATAAAATCCACGTCTACGTATCGTTTTCTATAATCCTTTTTCATTTTTGCATTCCTTTTTGCATGTGGTGAATTTTTGTACTTCTAATTCATTTGCATTCATGCTCTTTCAAGATGACGAGCTATTTTGGGTGAAACGCCAGTATTGGGTGTAACATACAGAAATGCTTCTTGTTCCCACCAACCAACTGATGTAACAAACATTTCAGCGTCATCCAGAGCACATTTACCAGATATATTTAGTGACATTGACATGTCTAATCCACTGAAGTATTTGCTGAACTGTTAGTTTTCTAGCAAGAGAGAGAATTTGTTGCCTGATCATGATGTTGAACAAAACTTTCATCAGATGGGGGCATCTGATGGTTCAAGATGAACCCATCATAAATATCTTGAAATGTTCTCTTTTGCTCTCAGCTTTATTATTATTAAGACATGTAGAAAAGAAAAATGGACGTTAAATATCACAAAAATTATACATATGATGCTAATATATAAAAATGTGATCATATTTATTTACATTGTTAAAAATAACACAGGTTGACAACTTTGATCTCTTTTGCGCTATCTCGCATTTGGACATGGCGACTCTGAAGGATTTTTGCGCTGAAATCAATCCAAAATTGTCTATTACGTAACACTTTTTGACTAAAAATGGTGTCGAGGTTAAAAACAAAACGATTTTGAGGAAGTTTATAACGTTATAAATGATACTTTCGCATTGACAAAAATTTAAAAATTGCTGTCGGTGGGTTGAATGTTCACTAAAAATCTTCTTTGGGCCTTTTAACGCTATTCGTCTCAAACAGCAATAAACGTTGTAACATAATAGACAAACTTGGACAACAAATTTGGTTTCAGCGAGCAAAATCCTTCGGGATTACCATATCAGTCCAAGATATGATCCAGAATGAAATGAAATATGTCGGCCCTGTGTAAGTAAATGTATAAGCATTCAATTATATTTAGAAAATTGATATAAATAAATTTATTTTTGTATTCAAATTAACAGGTAAAATTATACAGATTGCATTTTGTGCTTTTCCAAATTATTGTTACCAATTCAATGTAAATGAGAGACATTAACGATAGAATTACTTTGATAGATTGATATTTGTCAGATGTAACTGATCAAGGATTCTTAATTTGTTCTGCTTGAGGTTAAAAATAGATAGCCTGGAACAAAATGTGAATAAGGAGATTTGGGATTTGCAAAATGTACCTAAAAATAATTATTTTATGGTACACCACGCGTGGAACGTACAACAAATTAATATGCGGGTCTAGAACGGCTACAAAAATAATATATAGATGTTTGACGATAGACTACAACAGGTCTAAAAACTGTTAACAAATGTACAAGTATGCCTGTAATAATCCAAGGAGAGATGTTGACGACGTTCAGACTACAAAATGCATGGCGGGTACATATGGGAGCAGATGTGGTTGCAGCAATGCAGTAGGCCGACTCAATGCACAGCGGATAGCATGCCTGCCTCGGCGGGTTAATCAAGGAAGAGAATGGTTTGTATCGCACCATGACCGAGGTTCTAACCTTCCCCTCGAAAGAATGTGGTTGGTCAAATTTAGGGGCCGGTCCCATACACAGTTGATACGACCGAAATGCTTCGACCTCGGTTGGCTTTCGTTAACACGACGCGACCTTTATCGCTCGTATGTAACCATGGTTCCCAACACTTCCCCGAACAACCACCTTAGTCAGAATTCTACTTTTCAGTCCTATGATGGCGGATGTACTTGGTCCGGGCGTGAAAGACGGATTGAAGCCAGTTTCACGCTGTGCTGATGTTATCGTTGAACCAGCGGTTCGACCGGGTCACCGTGTTTGAGTCCGCGACTTCCGCACGAAAAAGATGCAGTATAGCCTCTTTGGCCACGCTTCGGTCCGGGCGTGAAAGACCTCCGTGGAGGTTTCTGCGACGGTCTGTTGAACAGTTAGACCCAGGCCACCTGCTCCTTATTGCACGGTGAACTTACCAGAAAAGTTGAAGATCGTATAGCTCCTTTGCCGGTCGTCTTCCGGTAGCCCATGTACAAAGGTCACTTCCGTAACTGTAAGGAATTCCGGTCTTTCGTTAGCTTAGAGTTCAGGCCACCGCTCTTAACTGCGTTCAATGACTTTCGTAAGCTTCTGTAAACTTCAAAGAACCCCTGTCGTCTGGCGGTATCCTTGCGCTATGTCCGGACGTGTGGCCCGATAAGCAGGCATCCCACCAGTTCGCGATAAATCTTTGCCGAATGTATTCGCCAAAAAGAATTTATTTCGAGGGTTCCATTTGCTGCTGGTCGGATGACGTTTGAAGCAGACGCTAAACTGTCCCAGTTGATGGCAGGTGTGCGCTATGTCCGGATGTCAACCTTGATAGATAAAGCAGGCATCCCAATTGTCTTGAGGTGATAGGGGAGTGTTTGCTGCCGCCCAGACAACTTTAAGGAGTACCTTTCACCAGCTTGTTCCGGGTCCAGAGTGGTCGAGACATGTTGCATTCTGACAACCAAAACTTAGAAGAACGTTGTTCCTATAGTTTTCTTTCTTTTGGCACGTAAACTTTGAGTAAGTGAGGCAAGTTGCGAGATTTTACAAACATGGTATGTGAAACGTGACCTGAGATCTCTAAGCTTAACGAACTGGAAATACTTTTCCGCGAACTGACGCTGAGCGGCGAAGCGAAAAGAAAAGGCCCATCTTCGGCGTTTCCCCGGTTAAATGCGATAAGGCCGACTTGTCGCGCACGGCTTCCAGCACGGCCGAGCATCCGCCGCGAGGAGGACTCAATGTTTACATGAAGAATACCGACGTGTTGGCGTTTTCAGCTTAAATTCTGACAAAGGTATTGTTTCGAGGAAAGTGTTATTGAATGCATGCTGTTTCCATAAGGTCGCGCTCGCTGAAAACATCGTCGCCCGCATTGCTTTGGCCCGGCTTGCACATATGTCCCGATCGCCATCTTCCATGCACACGACTCTCCAGCTTTCTCCGTTCAGGTCGCCGCTGCTGCCACGTCGTCGGCTGTCGAATTACATTCCGCTCCTTGCCGCAAGTGCCACGGCAATGAGCGAAGACAGTTGAGCGTTCCCGGGCGCGTCTGTCTCGTGGAAATCCCTGCCGTATTGTTGAGCATAGCCCTTCGCCACTATTCGGGCCTTGCGCCTTTCCAGGATTCCGTCCGTACCGTACTTGTTTCGAAGTACGAAACGACTCCCGACGATATTGGGCGCTCTTGATCTGTCCACCAGACTCCATGTGTCCTTCCCGAGGATGGATTTCACTTCGTCGGCCATGGCCTTTTTCCATTCGCCTGATTCTGGACTGGCCATTGCTTGAGCTACTGGAATCTCGCTCGGAGAAGCGAAGTTGGATTCTTCGTCGACGTGGTTTGCCTCTTGATAAACCTTAGGGGGCCTGCCGGGACGCCCGGTTCGCACCTTCTTCGGTCTGCCAGGTCCTCGTCTCGGCGGGGGATCGGGCCTCGATTTTTACCTCGTCAGCCGGAGATTTCGTGTCATTTGATCCTCCTCGTTGTCAACGTTTCTCCCTCGGCCCCTGATTGTGAGTCCAGATTATCGAGGAGATTGATGACAATACGTGGCTCTTCGCATTCTTTCTCGTCGATGTCATCTGTGAGATCCGATGCCTTCTGGTCATCTGTCTTCCAATTTGGAATCTTGTCGATGAAGTGAACGTCCCTGGACGTCTCGATCTTCCTTTCCTCCGGCAACCAGATTCTGTAACCCTTTGACTCCGAACTGTATCCTACGAAAAATCCCTTCCTTGACCGTGCTTCTAGCTTCCCCTTGCCTGGGGATCTGTCCATGACGAATGCTTCGCTTCCGAAGCGCCTGAAGGTGGACACGTCTGGTGGTTTTCCGAACCACGCTTCGTAGGGAGTTTTTCCGTTGAGTTTGCTGGTCGGCGACCGGTTGCGGATGTAGTTGGCCGTATTGACGGCTTCCGCCCAGAAAGTCTGAGGTAAGTCTGATTGGATCAGCAGACACCTTGCCATATCTATTAGCGTTCTGTTACGTCTTTCGGCGACGCCGTTCTGCTCCGGGTTATAGGGAGCAGTAAGCTATCTCAGTATGCCGTGTTTGCTGAGCAGTTGGTCAAAGGCCTGGTTGACATATTCACGTCCGTTATCGGACTGCAAGCACTTCACCTTCACTCCGTGTTGCGTGCTCATCATTGCTCGATAACTCTCGAACTCGTTTATCACTTGACCTTTATGACTGATAAACCTAATCTCGCACCATCCTGAAGAATCGTCTATGAAGGTGACGAAATATTGCTTATTTCCAAGTGAGGCAATTCTCATTGGACCGCAGACATCCGAGTGCGTGAGCTGACCCTTGGTTGTCACTCTTTCCGAAACCTTTGGAAAAGGGGGGTCGACACATCTTCCCCTGGAGACATATCCGACACTGGAAGTCTTCGTTGACGTTCTTGACGTCAATTCCACGAATGTGTCCCCTTTTGATAGCCTCCCGAAGGGATTGGATGTTGAGGTGTCCCATGCGGATGTGCCAATCTTCGAGAGTGTCCCTCCTCACCGTCCTCGTTGTGTCATCCGGGTCGCAGATTTTTCTGCATTCATCGTCCATTGACGTGGGGAGATAATAGAGTCCTCCTTCGCGCTTTGCAGTGAGCAGTACTTTATCGGCGCAATCGACGACCTCGGCTTTCGTGCGGCTAAACACGACTTTATGCCCCTTGTCGGTAACCTTACCGACCGAGATGAGGTTTGCCCGTAGGTCCGGTACGAATAGCGTGTCGCTAAGTTCGATCGCCTTCCGTCTTCCGCTCATGCGCGCTTCGAATGATACGTTGCCTAACCCTTCTATATTCGCGCGGGCGCTATTCGCGAGATTCAATTTTCCGTGATCAACGTTTCGATCGACCTCCGCGAATAATTCAATGTCCTTGCATCAATGTCCTTGCACATGTGCGATGTGCAACCACTGTCGACGCACCATTCGCCGCGATCCGCGCTGTTTTCGATTCGAGCCGCTCTGTTTTCCGGCGCGTTCGAAAACACTGCAAGGCACACACTTTCGACATTTTTCTCGGCTGGCTTTTCTTCGTTCGGTTTCTTTGTCTTTTGACAATTCTTTGCCCGATGTCCAATCGTCCCGCACTTGTGGCACTTTATTCTCGAATCGTCCTTCGCACTTTTGTTTGTCCGTTCTTTGTCGATATTTTTTATTGTTTGCATTTTTTGTCTTCCCGACGTACATTGCACTTTGCGAATTTTGATCCGTTTCCTTGCGGGCGTCGTATTCTTCCACGATTTTTATCTTGAGCATCTCGAGGGATGGAAGTTCGTCGCGCGATGATATTGCGCATCTGAAGTTTTCGTAGCTTTCCGGAAGGCTTCGCAGGAGCATGACCGCCAATAGCTCATGGTTGATCTCAACATCCAGTTCCGACAGCCTATCCACCGTGTCGAAGAATCTCCGAGAATGATCGCGCACGTCACCATCGCTCTGCAGCTTTAGGGATATAAGGTTATTCAATAAAGCTGCCTTTCGTGCTGGCCCTTTTGATTGATACGTTGCCTCTAGCCTCTGCCAAATTTCGCGTGAGGACGTGCATCCCTTTGTCTGCTTGATTTCAGACGGATTCATCGCGAGAACTATGTCCGATTGCGCCTTTAGATCGGCCGCAATCCATTGACGTTCGGCATCCGCTGATGTTGCGTCATTCGGTCTCACTTCGGGTTTCGTGATCGTGCCACTCACGTAACCCCACGCGTCGTTCTTTATGAGCACGGCGCGCATTTGCAGCTTCCACGTTTCGTAATTGTCCTTGTTGAGAACCTCGAACTTTACGCCGGTTGCGTATCATTTTGTGGCGTGCCGCGAGACTCAGAATGTTGTCGTATCACTCGATTGTCCGTCTGATTGATCTTGCCTCGCGTAATCACCTGGGCCCATAACCTGTTGACGATAGACTACAAGAATGCACGCAGGTAGGCGAATATAAAAGAGAACACACAAATGTCACACAGTATGCCTGCCTTCTTTAATCAAGGAAGAGAATGGATATACACGTTCACAGAGAGTAAAAACAAATGGCGCGGTACATATGCAGGAGCAGAATGTGGTTACATACATAAGTAGGCCGACTCGCTGTATACACAGCGGATACGACCGATGCGCCCCTCGGCGGGTCTGTAAGCGAGCGCGACCTTATGGTTGTATCGCGTGTAACCGATGGTTCACAACAATAGATATAATTATTTACCAAATACTGTTTAAGACATATTTACATACAAGTAATAATAACTATTATAATTATTTTTTAAATATAGAATGAGTGATGAGCAGTTCCCAAACATAATTCGTGTATATTTGTATAAGATAAAAATTATAATTATTTTTAAACAATAACATACCTTTAGTGGAAAGAGGTTCACGCATTACGGAATGTTTAGAAATTGTTGAATGGTTAGAAATTGTAGCTTCTGCAGTGATGGGTTCGAATAAGTCGCAATCTTCATATACTTCAAATACATTTCCAACCCAGTTATATGAAAAATTATCTAAAAGTATGTTATATAATATAACACAATACCTAGTAAAAGATAAAAGTAAAGAAATAAATATACTGTTAATCTAAAGAAATGATCCACTACAACTATGTGTGACTTTTTATAAACATGGAAAAATAAGTAGAGAGACTAAAAGGGAGTTCGTTCTTACAAAGATCTAAATAAATCTAAATCAATCAAGACCAATACAAAACAATACAAATATTCTGTCATTAACATCGCCAATAATTTTTAAAAATTTAATATTTGAAACGACCATTAAATGTTACAAGTTAATCAATGACTGGCGTGTCCTGGACCAGATAAATTAACCAATCACCGATCATTAAATTCTATCGTGTATTCTATCTATCGACACAACTCTTGTAATGTCTGCATACATTTTATGTACACACCTAAAACCATATTTGAGATGATCTTACCTGCATCTGATAACAGGCGACACACTGTTCCTTTTTTATCATTATTTTTAATATTATCGTTATTTTTATCTGAAATAAAAAGTTATTGTAAAATTAATCAATACTTACAAAATGTGCTTACGTTAAATATCTTTTGAAAAAATTCTAGTTGTACATATATACATATACATTGAATTTACCAATGTTTGATACTTTTTTTCTTACCTTTCATAATATTATTCAATCTTAGTTTTGGGATCCCCTTTTCCAAATTTTTTTTAAGTCCATGCAGAAGCTCAACATTTGCTGTAATATACAAAAACCATATAACACAAATGTATACGATAGTATATAATGTTTCCTATATAAATTTGAATATAAATCTAATAAGATCTATTTGGACACATTTTTCATATTTACGTGAAAATGTATAATAATGTTATATTATATACTATTATAATATTATAATAGTATATAATATAATGTATATAAAAATGTACATAGTATCTACAATTTTTTCGAAAAGTAACAAAAATATATAACTTACGATGCCGTACTACAATTTGTAGTTGATGATATGTTGTTCCTATAGTTTTCTTTCTTTTAGCACGTAAACTTCGAGTAAGTGAGGCAAGTCGCGAGATTTTACAAACATGGTATGTATCGGAAAATATAACTAATGCGTACATGTTTCTTAGAAAGTATTAAGCGTAACAATTAACACTATCAAACACAATATAACGGATAAAACAAAAGACAAAAGACAAAAGATGTATTTTCAAGTAGTCGCAATCGCCAATCCTTAGGGTGCCGTCACATGGCGCGTTTTTCAAGACGCGAAATTTGTGAGAATCAATCGCAAATCAGTGTAGAACAGAAAACATTAACAGTTAACATTACAACAGAAATTCTGATCTCCAATTGATTATATTATTTATGCATTACGAGAAATACGCCCGATGTGACGGCACCTTTAGTGTGATAAGGGGATAACATTTTTTACGCTATTATGTGACCGACTGCTTATTTTACTTGCGTTTTACACATTTTTATGTATGTTTTCCTCACTTAGTTGAAAAGTATATCCCTAAGGATTGACGATTGCGACTACTTGAAAACACATCTTTTGCCTTTTGTCTTTTGTTTTATCCGTTATATTGTGTTTGATAGTGTTAATTGTTACGCTTAATATTTTCTAAGAAACATGTACGCATTAGTTATATTTTCCGATACATACCATGTTTGTAAAATCTCGCGACTTGCCTCACTTATTCATAGTTTACGTGCCAAAAGAAAGAAAACTATAGGAACATATAATCAACTACAAATTGTAGTACGGCATCGTAAGTTATATTTTTGTTACTTTTCGAAAAAATTGTAGATACTATGTACATTTTTATATACATTATATTATATACTATTATAATATTATAATAGTATATAATATAACATTATTATACATTTTCACGTAAATATGAAATCACAACAAATTACCTTTTTAAAAAAAAGCGTCAAGTATACGCATCGTGAAAGAATGCGTTCAAAAAAGAATTCTTGTAAAAGATTACAAGAACCTCAATTACTCAAATCTTCTCTAAAAAAGTAATGATATCAAAAAATTGCGCCAAATATTTTAATACAAATAATTTAATACAAATAAATTTTATACTAAATTATAAATTACAAAAATCTCAATTACTCAAATCTTCTCTAAAAAAATAATGATATTAAAAAATTACTAAATATTTTAATACAAATAATTGAACACAAATAAATATTTTATGCTAAACACTTGGCGCTGCTAAACAGAATTGGCGTTATTAAACCGATTAAATATGTGACTGCTTTAATCTCAGTCTCTCTCTCTCTCCCTCTCTATCTCTCCCTCTCTGTTCTGTTTAGCAGCGCTAAGTGTTTAGCGGCGACAGTGAAAATAGCGACTTAAGAAACCAGGTAAGCAAAGAAGTATTTCAATTTTATGGTTCATTATTTTAATAATAATTTCAATTTTATGGTTTATTATTTTAATAATAAGAAACTAGCGCTGAAAGAAAGTTTTGTGTCGGAACTCTTAAAAAGTGTCACGCAACAAACTGTGGAAAGTCGTAGAAATGTCGTGGAGATGGAACAAGAAATCAAGTTGTTATGTGCGGAAAAAGAGGAACATTTACAAGCGGTACACGATCGCTAAGAACAATAACCTAACTATCCCTGTGGATGCTTACGAAGAAGCGCTCGGGGTTGGATTTTGATCGGAGGTGCGTACGTCTCTTAATGATCCAAGTATTTCATGGTTTGCCCGAATTGTCTCAAATAGTGACCCGGTCACCCGGCGGCACGAAGCATTGAAGAGAGCATTCTGGTTTCTAAGTGTTTAGACCGGTAAGTAAATAGACTTGATTTTAACGTAGACTCAAGTCCAAATTTACATACTAAGTGTAATTAATTAGCACCTAACGTAACACAACGTCTTTTAGATCTAAAAAAATATACCAATTGGATGCAAGAATTCATTAACTACGGTAGTTACTAAATCAGCTTTAGACTGTCGTGTAAACGTAGTCATTGAGAAAGTGACATATGATGTTAGAATATCTGTCATTTGTGCAATATACAAAAACGGCCTAATAAAATATCTCTATTATTAATATATAATTTTTTTGTATATTTGTATTTTTTCTGTTGTATGCTATCTGTAAACAATTAATAATTCTACTGTTTCAAAATTAAAATTCCACGTATGTCAAGGCATCGTGAGATTTTACGTGAAAAATCTGGTACCGTACAATTATTAATTGCTTACGGACAGTATATCATACATAAAACACAGATATACAACAAAGAAAACTATAAATAAATAATAAAGATACTCTAACAGGGCGTTTTTCTATATTGCTTAGTGCACACATGATAGATTTTTTTTTATTTGATACATATATTTATAATCGAGTTTGTAAGAAAGTTCGTTTTCTATTACTTAAGAAATGTAAAGATATGAAATTGGAATAAAATAGTACATATATAACAGTGCAATAATACTTATGTGCATCTTATGTTACTCATCATAAATGTACCTTTTTAAAGATATTATTCTGTTCTAATTTTATTTTTGAAATAAATATACACACATATATACATATATACAGAAGGTATCTTTGACAATAAGTATCGAATATAAAATATATATGTAGATTAGGTCCTGAACAAAAGTCTTCTACCATTTTGTAAGCAAACACGGAAAAATTTCAGTTATTAATTATTCAAGAAAATCACCATGTATAAAAGCTCTTACAATTAATAATTCAGAAATTGCGTGGTTATTAGCAAAATTGTAGAGAACTATTTGTTAGGGGTAATTCAATCTACATGTATATTTTTTATTTGAAACTTATCGTAAGACACTGTGTTCGGTACGGAATGGAGCCGTGGGACAGAGAGAGACGGAAAGTCACAAACACGCACACACAGAAATAATTCACACGCAAGTTTTGCACAATTACTAACAGTATATTTAACACAGTCAATGAGAAAAGTCACAGTCAGAATAAAAGTACTATATACAAGTTCTATACACAGTTTATATCACTCACTCAAACACTTTCAGCCGGCGGAACACAGCGCGGACAATGCGAGTCCGCGGTGAGGAGCGCGAACACGACGGAAAGCACTTGAGGCGTGAGAGTCTAGCGATTCCGCGAATGCGTGGAGCAAGCGACTCCAAAGACGCGCGTGTAGTAAACGCAGCAAAGAATGCGACTTTGCTATCGCGAATACCGACGAGATCGGATAACGTGCAATTATCCAAGAAACAGCGTGCGAATTACAACGTGAATTTAAAGACTTTCGAAATGCGGGTCGTACTCTGAATTGCTCAAAGTAGACTGGCGATCGTCCCCACTTCGCATCCGCTTTTATACCGTGCTTTTCTGGAATGTTCTTCCCTGTCGTCATTTCCTCTGAAGGGAAATGACGCCACAAAAAGAACATCCCAGAAAAGCCTGGAAAATTCTAATAAATAATTGGGGACGATCGCAAGGTGTTTGAATGTTTAGAGAAACGGCAGCGCCGCCGTCTCTCTACTTGAGCGCGCTCCGCGTGAGCGCGGCTAAGTTCTGTCGTGTATTGATAGCGGGACGTAAGTCCCGCGTACAGCGTGACTGGAGAGCAACGACAGTAATGCGTGCGATAGAACACACATCACTGCCGCTACTCTCCACGTATATCATTGCTGCATTACACCACCTGGGTGGCACCAGAGGAGTCGGCCCCACTAGTGTGGGCGACGGCCTTTTCTTCCTGGGAGGGGGAGACCCCCCCTCGACTCTTCGCCTTGGGAGGAGCCTTAGCCCCCCCCTTATCCTCACCCTTGGGAGGGACCGTGGCCCCCCCTTTAGGTTCACATCCAACCACTGCAGCCAGGGGGGCGGCGTCCAAAGGGGTCGCCGCCCCCACCTCCTTGTCAGTCACCCTCTCGAGGGTGACCGTGGGGAGGAGACGGGAGAGTTTCAAGTCTCCCGCCACCTCCCCACACTCTCCCCCAGACTCGGGACCCCTAAGGGTCACGCTGAGTCTAGGGGCCTTCGCCTTCCTGGGGGGAGGGGGGACTCCTCCCCTGTCCTTTCCCCCGCCACCACGGGGAGGAGGGGGGGTTTCTCCCCCGCATCCCCACCCGTAACCGCGAGGGGGAGATTCCTCCCCCATTCCATCCCCCACCTCTGAGAGGGGGAGGGGGGATTTCTCCCCCTCTCCCCCATCCACATCCATTGTCTCCCCGACACGGGAGACCACCCTACAAAGGGGCGAACTCTCCTGTGAGGGAGAGTCCACCACCATTACCTCCACCTGGGGAGGAGACATCCCGACCAAGGACGGGGGCTCCTCCCCAGGAACCAAGGGAGGGGGTGGAACCATCCCCCCCTTATTCCTCCTCCTCCTTCTTTTCCCCCCCTTCCGAGGGGGAACTACCGGGCACGTGGGCCCACCAATGCGGTGGGACGCCACGCGCCCGGCCTCCTCGCACATGGGACAGTGCGCGGTCTTAGCCACGCACTGCCCCACCAAATGCCCCCCCGCCCCGCAGCGGAGACAAACCCCGCTGCGGTCAACGGCGGAGGGACAATTCCTCCTAATGTGCCCCCTCCCCAGGCACCTGAAGCACCTGGAGGGGGCACCAACCTCCGGGGAGGTCTGTGTCCCAATCGTCCTACAGGACGCAGGCCTCCCCCCTCCTCTAACAGCCGAGGCGTAGGACCCGGAGCAAGTCCGAGACCCTACGCCTCCCAAACCACTCGGGGGGGCAAGCCCCCCCGAGCACATGCACCTCATCAACGGCCCTCCCACCTCTAAGAGGCGGAGGAGCCCCTCGAGGGCACCCCGAACTAAAGTCCGGAGGGCCTCATCCTCCCTCGCAGTCGCCCTGTAGTGTGGGGCGCCTGCGGCGCACGCCCCACACCGCCCGTCGTCTGATGACGACACAGGGGGGGCCGGGACCCTACCCCCCCTGCGCCGGCCCCTGAGGCTCCGGGACCCCTGGGGCGGTACGTCAATTCCGTTCATTGTCATTATATCATAAACCGTAATTTTTTAACGTGGTTGTCTTCCACGGGAGGTTACATCGGAGACTCCACTCCTAGGTCGGCTGGGATAACTCTCCTCACGAGCCCGACCTGCCCGGGTTTTTTAACATGGTTTTCGTTCCATGTGTGCGCTCTTAGACCCCTGGGATTTCTCCCAGAGGAGCCCCTCCACCACGGCAAGGTGACGCACAACGGAGGGGATGAGGCTCAGCCCTCGGGGGGGCCCCACATTCCTCATCACGTACTCCTCACCTGCGGAGGAGGTTTACTGGGGGGGGAGAAAGAAAGAAACCTCCCCCCGGAGAGAAATGACTCCTGTTAAGGAATAGTCCTCGGGGTCCCCCTGTTTTCACTTGGACCAGGAGACTACCTGGCCCTCGGGGGACCCGAAGTCATCACGTGCCTCTCATGTGAGCTAGCCGACGGTGGGAGACCCCTCACTCTCCTCCGTTTAGGAGGGGGAGGGACCCCACCACCGTCGCTATCATCGTCACTACTAGGGGGGGAAAGTGGGAGCACCTCCACCTTCCCCCTTCTGATGCGTTCCGTCTCCTCCTTCTGCGTCATAACTTTGACGCAGAAGTCGGAGACGGCCCGCCACTTGACCTCTCCCTCCAGCATTTGGCGTACCAAAGCTGGAAGGGAGAGGTCCCCGCCGACCACTGCGGTCAGGGCTCGGCGCTCTTCCTCCCAAGCGGCACACTCCCGAAGAGTGTGCTCCGCCGAGTCCTGGCCGGCCGCACAGTGGTGGCATCTTGCCGTGTGCTCCCGTCCTATCCTGCACAGGTACTGACCGAAACAGCCATGGTCGGTCAGCACCTGTGTCAGGTGGAACTCCAGCCCGCGTCCGCGCCTGTCCGCCCATCTGAGCAGACAGGGCCGGATGGCGTGGATGGTCCACTGGTCCGCCGTGAGTCCCCCTAAGGCTGACTGCCATCGGCGGATGGCCTCACGGCGGGCGTCCTTCCTGATTTTGGCCACGACCCCAGGTTTGAGGCGGGCATTTCCGGTACCGTCGGCGTTCCTCGTACGCCTATAGACGGTGGCGTACGAGGTCGCCGAGAATTCCACCGGAATGATGCCCGCCAGGGAAATATACCGGAACCTAAGCCAAATACGTAAAATTGGTTCAGACAAATGTTAAAGGGGGCCGAGGGGGTCACTTATCTGTACTCTGATCTTGACCTTGAACTCGATTTTTAAGGTTATTTCAAGGTCATAGTGATTTTTCGAAATGGGAATCACTATTTTCGAGGGTTTCTTTAACTGCATTAACCTTATTTTTAGCGCTACCCAGAAAAAACGACGTGGACGTAATGAGTACTGTTTCCTTTGGGGTGCTGGATTAAAGTGAGTCCCCTTGCCTCTCACTATTCGGGGTGCTGGATTAAAGTGAGTCCCCTCGCCTCTCACTATTCGGGGTGCTGGATTAAAGTGAGTCCCCTCGCCTCTCACTATTTTAAAAATTATTAATTTAATTTCGAAGCAAATGTTCGAAGTTGCCTCCATTTGCTTGAAGGCATAAAATCAAACGTCTTTGGAAATGGCGTACGGTGTTAAGGAGAGTTTGCCTTGGAATTGCAGCGCATGCTCGACGAATGCGATCTTCAAAGTTTGCTCTTGTTGTGGGCTGTTGTTCGAAAACAATATTTTTCAAATAGCCCCATAAAAAAAATCTGGGGATGTGAGATCGGGTGAACAAGCAGGCCAATTAACCGGACCGCCTCGTCCAATCCATCTCCCATAGTAATTACTATGGGATTCTCGACCGATCTCACATCCCCAGATTTTTTTTTATGGGGCTATTTGAAAAATATTGTTTTCGAACAACAGCCCACAACAAGAGCAAACTTTGAAGATCGCATTCGTCGAGCATGCGCTGCAATTCCAAGGCAAACTCTCCTTAACACCGTACGCCATTTCCAAAGACGTTTGATTTTATGTCTTCAAGCAAATGGAGGCAACTTCGAACATTTGTTTCGAAATTAAATTAATAATTTTTAAAATAGTGAGAGGCGAGGGGACTCACTTTAATCCAGCACCCCAAATAGTGAGAGGCGAGAGGACTCACTTTAATCCAGCACCCCAAAGGAAACAGTACTCACTACGTCCACGTCGTTGTTTCTGGGTAGCGCGAAAAATAAGGTTAATACAGTTAAAGAAACCCTCGAAAATAGTGATTCCCATTTCGAAAAATCACTATGACCTTGAAATAACCTTGAAAATCGAGTTCAAGGTCAAGATCAGAGTACAGATAGGTGACCCCCTCGGCCCCCTTTAACATTTGTCTGAACCAATTTTACGTATTTGGCTTAGGTTCCGGTATATTCAATTGGGAAATCAAAATTCGCAAACTTGACCTTCATTCGACCTTGCCATGACCTTGATAAACATATCATTTTGAACGTAAAATTTCCCGCTCTTTTCAAATCCGGGGTCGAAAATAGGTATTCCCATTTAAAAAAATCACTTTGACCTTGAAATAACCTTGAAAATCGAGTTCAAGGTCAAGGTCCTTGGTACCATTACGTGACCCCCTCTTTTCCACCACTTTTCTCTATCTGGCTTAGATTACGAGAAATTCAGGTGGGGAGATTAAAATGGCCCACCCTGTATATGCTTATTTTATTAAATGTGAAAAATAAATTGTTTTGTTATCACGCGCTGCAATTCACAAATGAATAGTCGGATTGGCAACTTTTAAAACTGTGTACAGATTCCGAGAGAAATGCTGAAGCTGATTAGTTTTTGGAATATGTATTATCTATACCATACATAATGACAAAGGACTGGCCAAATTAATGTCAAAATTTGTTAACAATTTTTTAAATTTCAGATTAAAACTCGAGCATCTATGATTATACTTACAAATTCCGTTTGCACTTCTTTCTTTTTCAGGTCATCATTGAAAGTGTCAAAATCATTTTTAAGACGCAAAGGAAATTGTGGGAGGAGTGCACTATTTCCAGACGCTTGCTGCATGTTCCTTAACCTATTTTGGTTTGATGAGGCTTCAATCAAAAAATTTAATTTTCGCATAATAGTGTCGTACCGTTCTTTTTCCCGTGTTCTGCAAGGCGCTAAAACATACAAAACAAAAACAAACACAAATTAATATACAGTGCTCCCCCCAATATGTTTTCAGGTCGGTGATGACAATTTTTGAGTCCCTCCGTTATATACCTCGTAAGAAGAGAGCGTAACTTCCCCCACTTATCACACAATACTGTATACGATGGATGTACATATTATTTACACTTACCACAACAATAACACGTGGATTCTGACGTCGATGGTATTGCATCTTCCTGCCGAACAAGCCTTTCTTCTAGTATTTCGAATACACCAAAGTCTGCAAGATACGTTTCTTAATGATTTTTTGCTTAGACCGAGTTATATATGGGACATTCTCTCAAAATGTGACATTTTGACTATGGAGTTTACATTTTCATCATGTTCTACACTGAATTCACCTAAGCAAAAGGATTTTTTGCATACAATGTCTTTCATGTATTAGACAGACTGTAAAAAATATGTCCGTTTCAAAATGATTTAATGTCGTACAGTAGAATTAATATCCCACATTACATCGAGCGATTTGAAGATATGTTAGATGTAGATAAAGTAACTTACGGTTTTCTGACTGTTCAGAGTCTGGTTCAAGGTCAGATTGTTCAAGTTGTAGGAAAGACGTTGAATCATTTTTCACTTGTGTTACTGAATCTGTAATCAGTGAAAATATTAAATACAAATATCTCGGTATTAGAAATAATGAAAGGATAAAAATGGAAAGAAACATATTATGAATACCTAATTGTGTGCTAGAATTTTTATTTGCAACAAACGTGACGGGTGGTAATGACTGCATTGCTTTTTTTCTCTTCGTTTGAAGTTCTGAAAAGTTAAACAGTTTATTACGGTATGAGTTAAATATAATCTAACGAAACAATATACGGATATCCATAGAACTTTTAAACTTAATTGTAAGAGAATTACATGCTAATTGAAATCTGCATCCGAACAAATGTAGGGTGTAAAAATCTTATATAATAATAGTAAATGTAGATGGCTATGAAGATTTAGCTTCATAGATGGGAATTTAAGGTTGTTGATTCTAAGCATCTAAATGAATGAGAATTTGTAAAATTGGCATGTAAGTTGCGAACAATTTTCTATTTTTAACAGTTGTTCCCGTTCGTCCCAGTAATTATATCGATCTGATTTTAATTGCATTAGTTAACTGTTATTATTATACAACTTGATCTATTGGAAGATTGATGTGTCACTTTTGGGAAGAAAAATTTTGATACTGCGGTGAGCATGTGTAAGAACATTGTTGAATTTTCTACATTTTGGTAAAATTAACAGTTAAAAAAACGCGCCGGTTGTTTAAATTGCAAACGAGCAGCATAGGTACACATAGTTAACATCAAAATAAACATTTTGAGTCATGGCTATAAATCGGAGATTTTTGTGCTACAAATTATTAGTACTTGAAAAATTAGTATAGCACATACACCACATCATCTCTGGACTGACATTCCTCGTAGTTGACTGAACATGTATACCAGAAGAAAAAAGTATGCACCAAAATTTAAAAAAGAATTTCTTAGCGCTAAATTGAAAAGTTGTATGGATTTTCCCACATAAAATGTACATATAAAATAACGCTGTAAAGGAATAGAAATGGATGAATGGATACGGTATAGGATACCTCTATCTCCCTCTCCATCGTCGTCGGAATCGGTATAAAGGGATTTGGGTTTGTTAATTTGGGTTTCATAAAACTAGGTTCAACAGTTTCATCGGCACTTGACCACTTCTCAGCCTCTTGCTCAGCTTTCTTTGCCAATTCGTATGTTTCTGTGTGTGATATGTACACACTCGAAATAATTACAAATCAAATAGATACAACAAAATTATTTAAATAATTATTTAAATAAAATGATGTAGTACCGCTCGTTTTGATAATAAAAGTAGTTTAAGGACAAACAGGCCAAATAAATAATGACGAGCAACAATTCAAAGTTACATATATCTTCAAACTTAAAATATAAATATAAATAAAATTAAATAAAATTACATTACATGTACGTTTCGACTACACGGAGTCTTCATCAGCATATAAACTTATCAATTTTTTATAATTAAAATCTCTATTGACATACTAAATCCTAACATATATCACAAACTCATAACTCAAAATACATACACGCAATGTTCTTCCTTCACTAATCCGTACAAAATTAATACTAAAATACTGTGTTCCGATCACCTTGTGCATTGTGGCTGAAGTCATAAATTAAAATCCTTAATAAGTAAACTTATTTCTCGTTGATAGGCGAGAATATGTTGGTCGAATTTTTCTTCCAATAGGATGAAAGGACTAAAGAAAAATTCGATATCATGGGACCAACATATTCTCGCCTATCAACGAGAAATAAGTTTGCTTATTAAGAATTCTAATTTATGACTTCAGCCACAATGCACAAGGTGATCGGAACACAGTATTTTAGTATTAATTTTGTACGGATTAGTGAAGGAAGAACATTGCGTGTATGTATTTTGAGTTATGAGTTTGTGATATATGTTAGGATTTAGTATGTCAATAGAGATTTTAATTATAAAAAATTGATAAGTTTATATGCTGATGAAGACTCCGTGTAGTCGAAACGTACATGTAATGTAATTTTATTTAATTTTATTTATATTTATATTTTGAGTTTGAAGATATATGTAACTTTGAATTGTTGCTCGTCATTATTTATTTGGCCTGTTTGTCCTTAAATTAATTAAATAATTATGTTGTGACGTATTAAGGTATGTACACCCGTTCCAACAATTCTGTCCTTCCGGTTTAGGACCGACATAGAAAGTACAAACGCAACTATAAAAAATTGTTCGGTTCGTGATCGATGTACTCATCAATATATTGAATCTCGAATGGGACGTTTACAGACATGGGATGCACGGTAAGAAAAATCTGTTGTGAACATCCAACAAATGTTGGATTTATAGATTTTTTATAGATGAGTTCATACTTCCAATATCAGTCCTAAACCGGAAGGACGGAATCATTGGAACCGGGTTTACTCTGTCGAAAACTAGGTCGCGGAAAAAAATATTTTGTGATAATTTCAAAATTCAAATTATTACTGATAGTGTTGTTGAAGAGAGAAAACATTATTTTCCAACAAATTTTGAAACGTGGAATCTTTTATTTCTAAATTAACTTACCATATGGTCCCCACATTGAACTGTATGTAAATTTTGACCAGTTGGTTTCGTATGGCTTTTGTTGCTGAATAGCCTTCGTGGTTGGTATGTTTTTAGGAGGCCAATAGCACTCCTTACTTTCTGGCAATACCCAGGAAGTTGGAACTGCCGCGCATGAAGTTTTAAATGACAATACGCAGTACATCTATAAAACCAAGTTATATTATAAATGAATAATAATTGTAATAAATAACAGGCGGTCAAGTTCAGTAATGATTAAAAATATATTTCACAAATAATTCATTATTTAACATTTAATTATTGTTGATGTTCACAGTGAAGTAGAGGCATAACAATTATTTCATCATTTAAAGGCATTCGAAACCCCTTCTCTATAATACTTGTGATTGGCCAAAATGTAAGTTCAGATAACTCATCAACGCGAAATATATTTAACAAAGCCGAATCGCAAGGATAATCATTTATTGGAATTTTATTGCGATAATATCTTCCCACAATGACTGGCTTATCACATGTCACTGCAATGTGTTCTATAACAGCAATACAGCCATTCCGTAAGTAACAACAATTGTCATT
Source organism: Crematogaster levior (assembly GCA_901521435.1). NCBI lineage: Eukaryota > Metazoa > Arthropoda > Insecta > Hymenoptera > Formicidae > Crematogaster > Crematogaster levior. Next base: position 33,530 of record CABEGB010001422.1, on the reverse strand, counting down.
ATTTTCAAGGGTTAAGGTGAAATTTGAAAAATGTATTCGCGAATAAGGATTAACGCAATCGAAGGGGATAGCCTGCCATGGAAGTGGATGTGCCAAAAATGGATACTGCACAATGGGTTTTTTGTTTATGTGATAATCATGTTCCACAATTCGTCGGTGGATTTGTTGCAATGGAGATTGTGATTTTCGGACTAATTTTTTAAGTTTTTGCATATAGCTTTCAAATGGAAAAGCACTAAACTTATCAAGAGGACCATGTCGTAATACATCATCTGAAAGGTGCAGTAAATTGTGCACGTTAAATATTAAATGCTCTTCACCGTACAAAATTTTAAATTGACGTACAAAATAATGTAATAGATCACTGGCATATTTGTTATTTGTACGGCACTCCGTAGGGTGACAGAGAATTCTCATTGCACAATTAAAAGCGTTGAAATGTATATAAAATTCAATTGGGCAAAAGGATTTTAGAAGTGCAGGTCCGATGTATAATAAAAAGAGTCTCAATTCGGTTGCTTTCCACCAATCTAATTCATCTAAAGGACGGCATTTTCTTTGAAACTCGCGAGGTATCCATTCGGCTAGAGCTTTTAAATTATCTGAAAATTCTTTTATTTGTGCAGCACTTAATCTGAATAGGCGTCCATTTAACCAAAGCTTAAATAGTTTTCGCATAACTCCTAAACAGCACAGATGCAGCACAGATATAGTCCAATGGGAATTGTGACACCATGTTTGTTATCTGCTCGAATGGAGAAGTTCCATTATGATGATCTTCATGCGTCTTGAGCACGAAATTATTATCCGTTCTTAGCATACTATCAAATTCATTAAAGACAACATGACGTTCAATATACTCTCCTTCCTGTATGCAATGGCCGCAGCCAAAATAAGCATTATGAGGTTTAATGCATTTGACATAATGCCTGGCAGGAGTGTCGCATATCACTACATTTATTTCAATATGGAAATGTTTATTTAAATATTGAAATCCCTGATCTTTCAGCTCCTTGACTTCGGTAATAAAATCGTATAAATACTCGCTAACAGACGTAGGTTTTTCAGCACCGTAATAAACACCTATTAAAATATATATATATATATCTTTATATATATATTTCTTCTGTCCGTGTGTTAGTCACTGAACTCCTCCTAAACGCCTGGACCGATTTTTATGAAATTTTTTATGTAAGATTAAGTTGATTCGAGAATGGTTTAGATTTACAATTCGATCCGATAGAATAAGTTTTTCAAATTAATTAATTAATTCATAAATTGTAGTTGATTTTTGGTAAGCTTAAAGTTCACAATTGTATCCTGTAGGTGGCGCTCCGATCGTGTTTTAAAAACTTACAGTGAAGTGAAGAAAAAAAAATAAAAAAAAAAACAAAAAAAATAAAAACTTTTGGAGTTACGTTTCCACAGGACAACGTCTGTCGGGTCCGCTAGAACAGTCATTACAAGGCAATGAAATATCATTCAAATCGATCGACACTGTTGTCGATCCCACAGATGTTGTGAACTATCCTGTTGAATTCTTAAATTCACTGAATATACCTGGAATGCCACCATATAACTTGCGATTAAAAATTGGTTCACCAATCATAGTTGTGATAACTGTACGCGTAGTGGAGTCAGGTATCATAGAAATAATTATTTTCTAACATAATTTTTCAAAAAAACAGCCATAACCATTTATGATTGATAAAAAAAAATAAAAACTTTTGGAGTTACGTTTCCACAGGACAACGTCTGTCGGGTCCGCTAGTATATATATATATACAGGGTGTCCCATCGCACTTGTGCAAATCCTCGTGAGCAGGTACGGCACAGTAAACTGAACAGAAAAGTCCTGTACCATTTTGCTAAATTCGCAATAATAAGCGAAATATTTAATTTTAAAATTAGGCGAATAAGAGCGCGTCGAAGTACAAGGAGGCAAGCGCTTGAGCCGCCGGAGCTATAGTACGGCCTAGTGTGTCAGCATTGGCTGCCCGGAGATGGGGCAAGAGACGGCAGCGGCGAGGCACGGGCAGCGGCATGCTGACACACCTTTCCCCTCGCCTAGCGTTCCGTTGTCCTAGGTTACCGCACCGTGGATCTGTTCTTTTTAACTGCACTGCTGAACTGGTGCAATAAGTTAGAGTGAAAAAATATACATTTGTCTCATTCTAACTTGTTGCACCAGTTCAGCAGTGCAGCTGAAAAGAACAGATCCCGTGTCAAGACTCAATTGCCGATATTATAATAAACTGCCGATATTATATTGAAATAATAAGCGTAAATAAAAATAATTTTGCATAAAATATGTTATTTCAATATGTGAGGTAACGATTACAACCTGTATTCGTTGTGTTCTGCTTGAAATAGTTTCAGTCTCTCTGTTTAAGTTGGCATGACGAATTTCTGGAAAATAAAGATTCAAAAAATAACAATAAGAATAATAGAATTCTAATAACACTTTTAATAGGTCTACAGTTCCTGATAAAAATTAAAGAGTTCTGCACTTGTATTTAAAAAAAACAAAATTAATCTAAAAAAATGCGTTAATTTTGCGAAGAAATTTTTTAGTATGACACCTTTCTCTTTAACAAAATGCGTTAAATTATCATTTTTATAAGAATTTCTGATAGTTCTATTTAAGTTCAGCACAAACATATGCAATTTTAAAACGATATTCCATGAATTAATAATTTTTATTAAATTTTTCATTAAAAATTATTAATTGGTAAAATATTGATCTGAAATTGCATTTATGTGCTGAATTGCAAAAAATTATCGGCAACTCTTGCCAAAAATAATAACATTTAATGTATTTTAGTACTTACTTAGAGAAGAAGGTGTCGTATTATATTTGCGAAGTAAAATCGACATTCTTCAATTTCGATTTTTTTAATATAAAAAATGCGGAACTTTTTAATTTTTATCAAAAATTGTAGAACTGTAAAAAGTGTTGTTGGAACTCTTAATATATTTTTTTTAATTCGTAGAAAGTCGTGTCAACTTTGCAAACACATTCCATTCAAACATATCTTTAAGAAATAAAATTATTTTGTGGTAAGAAAACGCTATCGTTTCCACACCACCTTGAGGTAGATAGCTTGGCGCGTTTTTTTATAGTGGTTTCCCCAGTAGGCCTAATCCACTCTCAAAATTTAATTCAATAATTGTTCGAAGTGCCTTCCTCGTGCTTGTAAGCAGAGGTCGGCTCTTCGAACAATTTGTCGCGTCGCACGGTGGGCCATATCGGGGGTTATAGTATTGAACGCTGCGATTATTGCTTCACGTACTTCATCTTCGGTTCTATCGCGATAATGTTCGACCGAAGTTTTTATATAACCCCATACAAAATAATCCAGCACATTTAAATCTGGCGAACGTGCTGGCCAATTAATTGGGCCACCTCGCCCGATCCATTTATCTGGAAACCGCGCGTTTAAGATTTCCCGTACACGACGGGAATAATGTGCAGGAGCTCCATCATGCTGAAAAATCAGCGTTTCTCGCGCATGAAGAGGTACCTCTTCCAAAAGCACGGGCAGTTCATTTTCAATGAACTGTCCGTACGTCTGTCCATTTATATGTGGCGGGAGAAAATATGGCCCAATCTGAAAATCGGTAATGGATACAATAGATACATTACGAGGACACATTGCGAGAGAAAAGTTTTTTTTTAAATCATTAAAATATATTTACCACTTTATTCGCAGTTACTCCTGCCCATACATTTATTGCCCATCGATGTTGAAAGGCGCACTGTCGAATGGCATGGGGATTCTCCTCTTGCCATAATAAAAAATTGTGTGAATTAAATACACCGTTTGGTGTAAATGTAGCTTCGTCTGTCCACAAGATGTGGTCGGGAAATAAATTGTTTCGCCGACATTGTGCGAGAAATCCTGCATATGTTTTATTAATGATTTTATTAAATGTTACCATAAATATAATTAAAAAATTAAAATGAAAAAAATTAAAATACCTTCGCAAAAGTTGATGCGTTGTATTTCGTCTCGTGGGAGAAGTTGTTGCACCCGTTGATAATGAAATGGGTGCAACCCATTTTGTTGTAAAATACGATGTACCGTGGATCGCGGTACATCAAGTGCACGAGCTACACAACGTATACTATACCCAGGATTTTCTTCGAATGCCCGCAGTACTTGCTCGTCGTCATTAACGTGACGAAATACTGGAGCATTAACGCGATTTTGACGTTGCGCCAGAAGAAATCCTGTTTCTCGTGCTCGTCGAATACAATCTCTTATTCGAAAATCGCTTTATCAACATTTATAAAAATATACCGACAGTAGTTTTCAATGGGTATATTTTGTTGAGAGTACACACTGATGTGGCGATTTTCAAATGTTTTTTCATGTATCAAATGTTTTTACACGTATGTGTACGCGTATACAGCATTGCATTTACGTTATTAAAGTTACGTTATTAAAGTGTGCTTCAATAATGAATTATTCGGCGGCAGAATATACAGATATGATCATCTGTTACGGAATGGCCGGGGAAAACATTTTTGCCGCAACGCGTGTATACGCAGAGCGATTTCCGAATCGTGAGCGTCATCCGTCAAGATCTGTAATAAGAGATTGTATTCGACGAGCACGAGAAACAGGATTTCTTCTGGCGCAACGTCAAAATCGCGTTAATGCTCCAGTATTTCGTCACGTTAATGACGACGAGCAAGTACTGCGGGCATTCGAAGAAAATCCTGGGTATAGTATACGTTGTGTAGCTCGTGCACTTGATGTACCGCGATCCACGGTACATCGTATTTTACAACAAAATGGGTTGCACCCATTTCATTATCAACGGGTGCAACAACTTCTCCCACGAGACGAAATACAACGCATCAACTTTTGCGAAGGTATTTTAATTTTTTTCATTTTAATTTTTTAATTATATTTATGGTAACATTTAATAAAATCATTAATAAAACATATGCAGGATTTCTCGCACAATGTCGACGAAACAATTTATTTCCCGACCACATCTTGTGGACAGACGAAGCTACATTTACACCAAACGGTGTATTTAATTCACACAATTTTTTATTATGGCAAGAGGAGAATCCCCATGCCATTCGACAGTGCGCCTTTCAACATCGATGGGCAATAAATGTATGGGCAGGAGTAACTGCGAATAAAGTGGTAAATATATTTTAATGATTTAAAAAAAAACTTTTCTCTCGCAATGTGTCCTCGTAATGTATCTATTGTATCCATTACCGATTTTCAGATTGGGCCATATTTTCTCCCGCCACATATAAATGGACAGACGTACGGACAGTTCATTGAAAATGAACTGCCCGTGCTTTTGGAAGAGGTACCTCTTCATGCGCGAGAAACGCTGATTTTTCAGCATGATGGAGCTCCTGCACATTATTCCCGTCGTGTACGGGAAATCTTAAACGCGCGGTTTCCAGATAAATGGATCGGGCGAGGTGGCCCAATTAATTGGCCAGCACGTTCGCCAGATTTAAATGTGCTGGATTATTTTGTATGGGGTTATATAAAAACTTCGGTCGAACATTATCGCGATAGAACCGAAGATGAAGTACGTGAAGCAATAATCGCAGCGTTCAATACTATAACCCCCGATATGGCCCACCGTGCGACGCGACAAATTGTTCGAAGAGCCGACCTCTGCTTACAAGCACGAGGAAGGCACTTCGAACAATTATTGAATTAAATTTTGAGAGTGGATTAGGCCTACTGGGGAAACCACTATAAAAAAACGCGCCAAGCTATCTACCTCAAGGTGGTGTGGAAACGATAGCGTTTTCTTACCACAAAATAATTTTATTTCTTAAAGATATGTTTGAATGGAATGTGTTTGCAAAGTTGACACGACTTTCTACGAATTAAAAAAAATATATTAAGAGTTCCAACAACACTTTTTACAGTTCTACAATTTTTGATAAAAATTAAAAAGTTCCGCATTTTTTATATTAAAAAAATCGAAATTGAAGAATGTCGATTTTACTTCGCAAATATAATACGACACCTTCTTCTCTAAGTAAGTACTAAAATACATTAAATGTTATTATTTTTGGCAAGAGTTGCCGATAATTTTTTGCAATTCAGCACATAAATGCAATTTCAGATCAATATTTTACCAATTAATAATTTTTAATGAAAAATTTAATAAAAATTATTAATTCATGGAATATCGTTTTAAAATTGCATATGTTTGTGCTGAACTTAAATAGAACTATCAGAAATTCTTATAAAAATGATAATTTAACGCATTTTGTTAAAGAGAAAGGTGTCATACTAAAAAATTTCTTCGCAAAATTAACGCATTTTTTTAGATTAATTTTGTTTTTTTTAAATACAAGTGCAGAACTCTTTAATTTTTATCAGGAACTGTAGACCTATTAAAAGTGTTATTAGAATTCTATTATTCTTATTGTTATTTTTTGAATCTTTATTTTCCAGAAATTCGTCATGCCAACTTAAACAGAGAGACTGAAACTATTTCAAGCAGAACACAACGAATACAGGTTGTAATCGTTACCTCACATATTGAAATAACATATTTTATGCAAAATTATTTTTATTTACGCTTATTATTTCAATATAATATCGGCAGTTTATCATAATATCGGCAATTGAGTCTTGACACGGGATCTGTTCTTTTCAGCTGCACTGCTGAACTGGTGCAACAAGTTAGAATGAGACAAATGTATATTTTTTCACTCTAACTTATTGCACCAGTTCAGCAGTGCAGTTAAAAAGAACAGATCCACGGTGCGGTAACCTAGGACAACGGAACGCTAGGCGAGGGGAAAGGTGTGTCAGCATGCCGCTGCCCGTGCCTCGCCGCTGCCGTCTCTTGCCCCATCTCCGGGCAGCCAATGCTGACACACTAGGCCGTACTATAGCTCCGGCGGCTCAAGCGCTTGCCTCCTTGTACTTCGACGCGCTCTTATTCGCCTAATTTTAAAATTAAATATTTCGCTTATTATTGCGAATTTAGCAAAATGGTACAGGACTTTTCTGTTCAGTTTACTGTGCCGTACCTGCTCACGAGGGTTTGCACAAGTGCGATGGGACACCCTGTATATATATGTACGAAATACATAACAAAAAAAATATATATATATGTACGATAATAAAATTTTACAATTGAATACCTAAACTTCAATTACACCATTACCTATGATGAATGGCGACCAATTGCCAACAGTACTGTGAATTTTTCCAAGAATAGGCCATAATGCATACTTGGTTGTTTCAAAAATATTTATTCCGTCTATTCCTATATCTATGGAAATTGTATCATCCATTTCGGAAAGATTTACAAGGCTTCTCAATTGATTTATCAGTCCTGTTAATAAACGTGCATGAAAGTAATGCCCTGACGATAATTCTTTGGTAAGTGTTTGTCGAGGAGTATCGAGTAATGTTCGAGCCGCTTTCGGCAAATTTTCTTCAGGCAAATGAATTCGTAATATCAAAAGTAAAGCCGATAGAGTCACGTGGTGTATTCCGTAGGAAAGAGACCAATGACGTAGTTGTGAGTGTAATGTTTCTTGATCGTTATCTCGATCGTTATCTTGTAAAGAAACATTATGTACAACTTCAGAATGTAATTGTTCTTGATCTTCCTGGTTGGAATGAGAAGAGAAGGACGAATTTGTATCACTCCATTGCGATAAAACACTTTCAGGTACAACATTACTGGCATATTCAAATTCTGTGACTGAATTCTACATCTTCATTTTCAGTCGGTATATTAATCGCATTGATATCAGCATGCGATGAAGAACTAGCACTGTTCGTTGTAACACCGTGTCTTGCTACAATTCTATGTTGTTGCCTCTTAGACAATTCTAAAAATGGTTTTCGCCTTTCCATCCCTACAAACTACATACTATTCATATATACATATGTATATATGTATGTACAAGGGTGGTTTCGAGAACAATGGCCAGTTTAACACTCGAAGGGTGTTAACACTCTTATGGGACCAGTCCCCAAAACTGCCCCTGGACATGTATATATAAATTAGGGTGGCCTTTAATAACCAATGAAATAAACCAATTCCTGCGTAGCTACTTTCAGGAAGTATTTATAATGTAATTCTAAACATTATCCATTTATTTAAAATTTCAAAACATGTAATTATATATTTTTAATATTACCAATGAAAAAATACCAATATTATGAAAATTACTTATATCACATAAAAAATTAGTATTATTTTAATATATAGTATTAGCCTTTGATTTTGTTACACCCTGTATATATATGTTAAATACGTATGTTTGCTTTTAAATTATTTTGTAATATAAATTCCAATTGCTTACTTTTAGGAAGTTGCATGAAACGTCTATCTGCGTTTGACAACTATTTTGTTTAACTGAGCGAATGACACTAGAGATGCTGTAGTGAAGTTTAGTGAACCAATTTCGGAAGTTGCTTGCTTCTGTGATATCACGAACAACAGCTGTTATAACAATATTATGAATATTATTATTATATATTATTATTTATTATTATAGGAAGAAACATTCAAATTGCACAATTTACTGCCTTCATTTAATTTCATGTATAAGGCGCGTTTGTGTTTGTAAAGTCTTTGAACTAAAATATACAAGGTCCCAAATATCAAAATACGTATATAAATACGTTAGTGTTATTATATTCAATTAATTTCTTTCAAAATAACGTTATTTTAACAACGGTTAATTAACCATTTCATTGTTTGATCAAACATGTATTTTGATACTTAACATCGACCTACCGTAAACATACTTACCGTATAACAATAATCACAATTTTCCGATGCACGCAGGCTGTGACAGCGACTATTTAGGTATAGGTTATATCATAATGTCCTTCTTTTCGTAAGCTTCACGCTTATAGAATGGATGTTCGGTCTATACTTACTATGTCTATGGGTTATATATACACTTTCTCTTTCGCTTGACGAACGTCGAGAATCGAGATGAATCGAAATGGCGCTATATATTCCAGATAACCAAATCTGCAAAATCCCACTGCTGATCCATAACCTATTGTGTCCGCATTACGCTCGTGTTCTGACAACGTCTGTTGAAATAACCTTATGGCAAATTGGCCATAAGAATATTCTTATCGAGACCCCAAGGAAACACAAAATGGCGGCGATAAAGCGGGAAAAATAATTAATTCTGCACTTCGCTGCAATGTGAACTGTAAATGAGGTCGCCCGTAGTACGTCACTATGGCGCTTCAAAACAGTCCCCATGCCTAAGCTTCAACGAAGCTTCCATTATAATCGTTCTGAGAGAACTAAAATGAAGTTCCATGCTAACTTCTATAGGAGTTTCGTACGAGTTATAAAATAAGTTCCTAGGAAGCATCAATAATGTCAATTTATGTAAGCTTACTGACATTACTTCCAGGGAGCTTATTTGGTGCAATTATCTAAGCTTCCTATAAGTTACTCAAATTGAACTCGCAGAGAGCTTAAAATAAGCCATGTGTTACACGGGTTCGTCTCGAAGTCAGCTGTTCTTCGTTTTTTTGTTATCTTTCCATTCTCCTTGATTACAATGGTAAGTATACATTTATGCTTTCTTTCTTGCTATTTACAGTTTATTTCTAGAGTCGCACTTATTACTATATAAATTTATTTAACGCACTTAATATTAACTTAATTTATTTAGACGCACTTAATATTAACTTAACTTATCCATACCATATTTTTTCCCTTTTTTTTTCTAGGGTCCTACGGATTTTACCCAAAATTTCAGACGATCTGAAGACAGAATTGTATCCAGCGGTTTGGATGTAATTTATTAAAGCCAGGTATGTCAGTCACTACATAACGGTTATTTCCTAAGCCTTTCTTTATCTCGTATGGTCCTTTATAATTCGGTTTTAATTTCGCGCTTGTTCCTGGCGTAGTACGTGTGTCTCGTACCAACACACGATCTCCTTCTTTGTACATAGTCGGTTTTTTACTTTTCGATTCGCGATACACTTTATTGTAATTTCGCATCATATTCGTTGTTTCTAATGCTATATCTCTATTTTTCTCTTTTTCTTTTTCCAGGTCAATATCAATGCCGGCTAAATTGCTTGTGAACTGTGCTAAGGGAAAGTCCTCATGACTTCTCTGATCGAAACCCAACATGAGCCTTGCTGGACTCGCTTTAATTACTGAGTGGTAAGTGTTGTTTATTATGTATTGCACAAAACCTAAATGCTCTTTCCACGCGTCAGGCGAGTCGGCTACTTTCGATAGCGAGCTTTTTAAAAATCGGTTAACTCGTTCAACTGTCCCGTTCGCCCATAGGGCCGCAACAGCCACCTGACGGTGTTTACACTTTAATTTATCGACGAACTTCGCGAACTCATGGGATGTGAAAGCGGTCCCACGATCCGTAATTATTTCTCTCGGCTTACCGAATGTATCAAATATTTCCTGTAAAGCTACAAGCGTTTCTTTCGAGCTCGTTGATTTTGTCGCGCGCAACCATGTAAACCGCGTGTACACATCTACTACAACTAAAATGTGTATGTATTTTTTTCTAGATTCCTGCAAAGGGCCAAAGTGATCTACATGCACCGCATCCATCGGCGTTTTCGATAGCGGGTACAAGTGAGATTCCCCTTTTATTTTCCTATATACTAAGCCATCTAATAAATCAAATTTATCACTATCGTCAAATTCTAACTTATCGCCTATATCTTTGATTCTAGTCGACTAACTGTCGTGGCGCGTAAGCGAAGACCGACCGGTCCTTCAAACGAACATGTGTCGCGTACTCGTCTTCGACAGGTACAACCGTTTCTTTATTTACTTTTCTTATGACCTCTTTCAAACGATCTTTATCATTATCTTCGAAGTCAATAACTATGTTTTCGATTTTCGTTTCTAGGCTATCGGACGAACTAACATCTTCAACAAATAGAAGAAGGTTGGCAAACAAGTCAACTTTCCCTGCGTGGCCTTCAGTCGACGGCTTATAGACCAACGTTAGTTTATTTTCACTAAGAAACTCGCGACCTAATACTATGTCAATGTCGCACGTTCGGTCTTCTAGAATGTACAGATCAACAATAAATTCGTTACATTTATCTATCGCCAACATTATTTGAACCGTAACCATACCTATTATTTTCAGGTTTTCGGTACTTAAATTACAGAATTTGCGCCGTACATTTTTAAGTTCCACGCCGCTCGCGTTATTCAATTTCTTCCATACGTCGTTTGTCATCAACGACACTGGACTCCCCGTATCTAACATTGCGGTTAACTTACAGTTCGTTCCTGCCAGTTTATTAACCGTTACCCAAGGCTGCTCCAGCGCTAGTTTCCTGTCCTCGTCTCGGACTACCGCCACCGTCTCGGGGACCTCCTCCACCGGTCCCACGCTCGCTGCCACAACGGACTGCTGGGGTTTTCGAACTGCTTGGCCCTCGCCATCCTTCCTTCGAGCCAACGGACAGTCAAATTGTCTATGTCCCGGTTTCCTACAATAAAAACACGACGGCTCCGCTCGACACTCTCTGTGAGTGTGGCCGGTCTTACCGCAATTTCGGTATCCGCGCTTCTGCGTCGGCTGCTTTTCCTTGAAGTTTGGTATCACCTTCTTCTGCACATCAGGCAGCCCTCCGACAATGATCCTCATACGATCTAGAAATTGCTCGACTGTGGTCGACTCCAACGACAGTGCCGTGGTTTGGAGGTGCTCCGGCAACCCTCCTATCAAGAGATTGATTGTGTTCTTGACCGGTAGATCCAGCTGGTGGATTAGCCTCAGCTTATCAATAGCGTATTCGTCAAAGGATTCTCTGTTTCTGTTCCATTTCCTGGACTCAACCTTAATTATTGCTTTGTACAGAGGCACTTTTCTGTCAAAGATTTTTTTGAGCTGTCTCCTCAACGCCATCCAGGAGGCCAGCACTTCTCCTTGCTGTACCTCGTACCATTTCCTGGCGTTCTTCACTAGGCGGCTTGATGTTGCTAAAAGCATCGCTGCGTTCGACGCTCCGTGGATCTGGGCCACCGTGTCCACTCTCGCCGTCTAGGCGTGGACACTCTCGTCCTCCGCCCCGCCAAACTCCGGTATCTGCGATGTTAGCCACTTTATGTGTTCCCATGCGGGAGCCCACTCGACGTCCCGGGTGATGGGGTTGATTCCAGCGGGGCTGATCCTCCTTGGGATCGGCTCGCTCCGCCGTCTCCTCCCAACGGCTCGGGATTATTCGATGTCAGATTTCCCGCCGGCAGTCAGCAGTTGGGCTAACCGTTCAAATTGTTACTGCTGCTGCTGCATGAACTGGAGCTGTTGCTCCTGCATCGCTTGGTATTGTTTCGTCATGTCGGCCGTTACCGCCGACAAGACTTTCCTTAGTCTAGACGCCGTCACCAGCTCTGCCTCCTCTTCGGCGCTCGGGCCTCCTTGGTCCGATGCACCTGGCTCAACGTCGGGGTCTTGGCCCCGACCGGCCCTCGTCTGCCTTCGTCTCTCCAGCTGGGTCATCAGCGCGTCAATTAATTCGGCCCTATCGGCCTTCAGCGGCAGATGAAATTTCTTCCCAACCGACTGGTCCCTTATCCCACTTCTGAGTTGAAAACTACTACTTGGTATCGACTTGGTATTTGTCTATCTCACTTCTGATTTGAAAAGATCGAGTCTTCTACTATGTGTGTAAATCTGTTTGTTCTTTTCCTTATTTGTACACGTACAGTAATTGTTACTGCGTACTACACCGAGCCCGGGAAGCGAATTCGCACGAGCACGGCGCGTGTCAGGATTCGTGATGTAGGGTGACAAAAGCAACGGCACACACACACGTAAAGTAGAAATAGATATAATGTTCTTAAAAAGATAACTGATACAGAGTTCCGGCAAGATAATTACAATTAAGTCCGACCCGACGCTATCGACGACCATTCGACTTATTCTCCGACACGACAGACTTATTCTCGACACGACAGACTTATTCTCGACACGACTGATTTATTCTCGACACGACAGACTTATTCTCGACACGACTGATTTATTCTCGACACGACGGATTTGGTTTCGACACGACAGAGTTATTCTCGACTCGACAGATTTGGTTTCGACTGACTGACTTGCCCGTCCGGCGACAAGTGCCGGCTCGGAATTCGCAAGTAGCGAAGCTCACCTGCTCCGCCCCTTCTCCAAGGTTCGCGATCGCTATTATTTCCGGCGCTTTAGCGCCGCGACACGCATTCCACAAACTCGCATAATTACAGTGCCGATTTCGGCCGCTGCGCGCTCGGTAGATGGTGCCATCTTTCAGAGGAATCTGGGTGATCGTTACACCCACAGCAGCTTCGCATCATTCCGAAGATGCGCTACAAAAGCAGTCAATGTCAATACAATAATGATATAATTCAAAGGGAACATTCACAATAACAGCAACAGTCAGTATGCAATATAGTACCTCTAAAGCATCTTGATTTAGCCTCGCTGTCATCAGATACTTCAAACCTAGATCTTCAGTGAGATATTTGCAAATTTGCAACGTAGCTGTCAGTGATATCTTAAGTCCGTAGAACGTTGAGTCCGACATGAAATGATAGTCATTGTTTTTAGCCTCATTTTACCATTTCTCGATGTACGTAATAAACTCTTCTACTATCTGCGATATAAATTGAAAGTCGTATAAAGTTGTATAAAGTAATTGTATAACATTACGTACATTATACATATAAAGTAAAAGCAATGAAATGTGTTATTACCTTCCAAGATTCACTGCCTGGTTTCATGGCACCATACGGTGTTCGACAATTCATAGCTTGAATTGAACGTTTCATTTTGCGGCGAAAGGATTGTGATGGCTTCGAATCCCGCAGGTCCGGTTCGTCTTCAAAAAGTTCTATGGTATCTGATGCTCCGAAAAACTAGAAAAAAACGTTAATTGGAAGTAATATTAGACGCGTCACAAATATTACATATACAATCATGTTAAATTAAGTACGTTTAAAGAAATTATGTACCTGAAATGCCAATGCAACATTCATTTTTTGAAAATATTGCGGTTTTATGTAATCCTCGGTAAGCTTGTACGCAACCTTCAAATTGAAACCTTTCTGGTTTTCTTTTTTTACCACAGTGTACCAAAGCAAAAGCTTGATTATACCGTCAGGAGTCTGAAAATAATGACCATTACAAAACAATCCATTACAAAACACGATAGATAAGGTTGAAATAGTACAGAATTGTTTGTGCAGTTATTATATTGGGTACTAAAAAATGAGAAATTCGTGCTCATTTTCGTTTATCTTTGTGGATATGAGAATCTATATGATACAGTAAAATCCTACATTGAAGAAGAATCGCAGAAAATGTGAAAAAACTAACTTTCTTTTCTACAAGCGATCACTTTTACATATGTCGCAGTCAATAACTTATAAATGGTATTATATAGTATTGTTTTTCTTACCCATGTTTCTGCCAATTGAATGAGAAAGTTTCGTAGACACTTAATCAAATGGGGAAAATCGGAAATAAACCAGAGTCTACGAGAATTGTCCACAATGTGTTCGCAGCTGACATTATCCGCTGTTATTCCGAATTTAACCCACATTGATCTATTCCAGGTAGCTCCGTCTGTTGTGATCACATCCACGTGCAATCCAGATTTTTCCGTAAGTATAATGCACTCCATTACAATCTGATGAAGCACAATTCTTGACGCAACCTTTGCTTAGGAAACAAGCTAGCGACTGCACCCATTTTCCTCGGAAAGGTTGAAACATCATTACGAGCGCGTGGTCACCTTTTTTTCTTCGGTCGTACAGAGGAGTGTACTTTCCTAGATTCGTGAAACCTTGCATCTCCAATCTTGCACTGCTAAAAGACACTGTCTGCGACAGCTTCATCTCATCAATGAGTAGCACTCCTATGGTAAAATGGTTATAATTATATGTGTATATATATTGCTATATTATGTGTACACACAGGTCCACAAAAAAAACCCATCACTTAAAGCATAGCATTATAGCATCAAAAAATAGTCTAAATTCAAAAGTGCAAAACTCCAAGAAGAATGATCCGATCAAAGTGTTCTTGGTCTCATTTTAACGCTTGAAACCTCTAGTTTAAGATGCTTCTATGCCGATATCCGTGCATTTTCCCCCCGTCCCGGGATGCTAAAGAAAACGGACATGCCTCAAGCATCAAAAAAATTGGTCGAGTTTGACAATGCTCACGGACTGAGATAAAGTTTTTCAGCATGTCTCATGTCAGTCATGTTAAACCTTGCACTTTTCCCTACAAAATGAAAAAAAAAAAGAAGTCGCTACGATTTTTTTACGCCGAGTTACGGCCGTTTGAAAAAAAGTTGCATTTTCGCTTTATTGTCGCATAACTCAGTCAAATGTCATCTGATCGAAGCGGTTTTTTTTTCATTTTAAAGCTTAAAATCTGTATTTTAGGAAGCATTAGAAACATTTTATTCATCGGTTGTCCCAATTTGTTGCAATTGTTTAACAAACATAATGCTTTTAAAGAAAACATGCCAAAACTTTTCATGACCCCATGGCATGCAGAACATTTTTTTGGTCTTAACCTCGCCCACAACACTTTAAAATACGCATTTTTCCGAACAAAATGAAAAAAAAAAAAACATCTTTGTACGATTTTTTTAGCGAAGTTACAGCTGTTTAAATTCAACGTGATTTTCTTACATTACTCCAGTATGCACGAAATGAAACTGAAAAATGTGAAAAACAGTGTTAACTTTAAAAAGCTGTAACTTGGCCAAAAATGTTCTGATTAAAATGTTTTTTTTTTCATTTTGAAGCTCCGAATGTGTACTTTAAGATGTATTTAAGACATTTTCAACACATCCTTTGTTCTGTCCGCTTTTTTGAAAATGAAAAAAAAAACGCTTCGATCAGATGACATTTGACTGACAAGGAAGGTGTCGGAAGTGTCCTCCTCCGATTTTGATAAGCTTCTAATATGTTGTTCTCTAGATCAAAATAGGGGACACGTTTTTTTTTATACGTTCCCATACGGCCTTTTAGGGGGTGAAACACCCCTTTGAAAAAAATCGGTTTTTCTCTTTCGGAGCGAATATCTTCGAAACTAAAAAAGATAGAACAAAAATTCAAACTGGGTATTAAATGGCTTGATGAGTACTATAAAACAACGTAAAAAAATTTTTTTATTTTTGTTTTATTTTTCAAAAAACCTTACTCCTTTAACTTTTTTTTCAAAATTTTGAATTTTTGTTTTTACCAAATTAAAGGTTATTTTTTTACGAATTCATCCATGTATATTAAAGTTATGTTGCGTAATATCATTTTCGAGAATTAATTATAAACGCTTCCGTACATACGCTATTTGTGTCGGTCCATGCGCTCGATTCTTCGCGCAACGCGTTTTCCTGTAATCAAAAGATGACGAATACACTTGGAGGACATATCCATATATAATCACGAAAGTTTTCATCACATATAGCTTGAGCACTTATATAAAACTTAAAACAAGTTTAAAGGTCTGTAAGACGAATAATTTTATCGTTGGAGGAAATAAAATGCCGTCGCTTTGCGAGCATCAGTTTAATACGTAACATCGTACATTTTATCGTGTACCCTTAATTAAATTGTATGAAATATTAACCGCGGTTTTATATAAGACGGATTGACATATTACAATTACGCCTTACTGCAAACACTCACTTCTTCCACGCGATCTTTTTATTTTTATCATTATTTTCTTAAATCATATATATTTTATGTTCAATTTCATGTATGCTTTTTATTACTTAATTAATTTTATAAGTACAATTAAGAAACTATAACATAATTACAATTAATGAAATTACATATAACAATTGTGTAACAATATAATATTACAATAAAGTTAATAATAATATAAATATTTAATATAAGTATTTAATATTTATATTATTAAGGGTCAAATTTATAACACATATGATGGTTATGAAAGAAATGTTGTATACAAAGAGACTTTTTACACCATGCGCAAGTAATTATAGCAATGCCACCGTAAACATCGCATGTCGGTTTAACATTCTTCTTAAAGCAAAAATCAACTGGCGTTTCAAATTGTGCTGATCTCTCTTCTATATAACCGCTTTTATACCATGCATATTTAAATAAATCTCTAAATCTTGGTGAAAATTGGAAATGTATTAATGATTGTAATTTTAAAATAGCATCTCGTGATTGAAGTTTAACTTCTAAATCTAGAAGCATGACAATGTCTGAAAAGTATTTTATAAAATTTTTCCGTAAACGAAAACCGTATACATCTAATGGTTGTCTTTGACCTGTTGTCCCTGCTGGTATAGTTAGAAAAACAGAATCTTCTGCAGATTCTGGTTTACTTCTTTCATATGTTATAGTTTCTTAATTGTACTAGGTGTGTGAATTAATTTTGAGGGATTTTTTTGATAACTCATACCAAGCGCCTTTAAACGTTTGGAAACTGTTGTGCGATCAACGTTTAGTGATTTAGCAAGTTCATCTTGCGTTTGGCATGAATCTTGATCGAGTAATGATTTTAATTCCTCGTCTTCAAACATTTTTGGTTGACCAGGACGTTTCTTGTCAGTTGTGTCAAAATCACCGCTTCTAAAACGTCGAAACCAATACTCGCAAGTTTTTATCGATGGAGCATGTTCGCCGTAAGTTTCCTGCAGCATTCGATGACTCACAGCAGCACTTTTCTTTGAATGAAACAGGAAAAGAAGAGTTTCCCGCAAATGGTTTTTTGTTGGCTTGAAATTCGACATCTTCAGAATTAAAAACAAATATGTTGTTGATAGCTTTGCAAAATAACGCGTAATATAACATTGAACCCTGGTAACACAGATGTTTTTGACAATAATTCCAAAAGTTTCCGATGCGAGGCAGCTTGGTTGCACCATCTATTGTAAATCCCTCAAAATTAATTCACACACCTAGTACTTATAAAATTAATTAAGTAATAAAAAGCATACATGAAATTGAACATAAAATATATATAATTTAAGAAAATAATGATAAAAATAAAAAGATCGCGTGGAAGGAGTGAGTGTTTGCAGTAAGGCGTAATTGTAACCTAACAAAAATTACCTTTTTTAAAAAAGGTAAAAAAAAGGTGCTAAGTCCGCGTCAAAAAGTATCTTTGCAAAATAGGACAGTATAATTAATTTAAAAAAAACTATTAAAAAATCTATTTCCAAAAGAGTGTAATTTTAATCTTTGCAAAATAGGACAGTATAATTAATTAAAAAAAAACTATTAAAAAATCTATTTCCAAAAGAGTGTAATTTTAATCTGCACACATAAGTTATTTTAATCTAAACAAAATGATTTGTTTTAAACCATTAAAAAAGTTATTTAATTAGACATTATATAAGTTATTTAATTATACATTCTACAAAAATAATGATATCAAAGGCTGCAGCAAGCAATCAACATTACTTACCACGTTATTTCTTGCTATGCAACTGTTTTCATATCTTGTATATAAAAGAAACCATTTTTATATTCTGTAAATAAACAAAAATTAAAATAATAAAATAATAAAGTATAAAATTAAATGTTTCTTTGCTTACCTCATTTCTTAAGTCGCTATTTTTCACTATCGTCGCTGCTAATAACTTAACTTGATAAAATGGTAAAGCTCAAGAAGAGCAATGTCATTTATAAGATGTGATGCATCTTTTGTTCGTGAAACCTAAAGACAATTTTCGACAAGAACAAAAGAACATAGATACAAGTTAAGACTTGACCCATCAAAGCATTCGATAGTCACTGAATGCAAATTAAAATATAACCATTTGTTTGACTGGGAGGATGTTAGAATTCTTGATACTGAATACAATTATCAAAAACGTTTAATATCTGAAATGATCCTTATCAAATCGCAGAAAGTAAACATTAATTTATAAAAAAATTCAGAACAACTGAATGAGGCTTACTTAGAAATTATTTAAGAACTTACTAAACAATAGTATTAAAAACATCTATGACTTTATTACTTTCAAATATACAGATGATAATACATCGGTTGGTGCTTTCACCTTCTTAATCTTATGTTATTATGTCTGTTATTGATCACCCTCTTTTTGATCTTTATCTCAGTTCGTCTCGATTAACATCTATTTAAACATTCTGATAAGAAAGGTCATATAATGAGACTAAGAAGAGCAAGAATAGGTATTGTTAATAAATCAAATATTCTTAATTTTATATAGAAATTACTTCAATTAATAAACATAACTATTATGAATAACTTATAATTTTCATCAAACTCTGCACAATGCAATTCTTGCTCCTCTCTCCTCTCATTATGTATAAACAAAACATTTTCATACCTCTTCTTCTTCTTCCTTTTCCTTCTTTTACTCCTCTTCTTCTTTTCTCCTCTCTTCTCTTCTTTCTTCTGTGTTGCACTGAACTGTCACTTACTTCGTAATTTTCGCTTGCACACAATTTTCACTTGCACGTAATTTTCACTTGCACGCAATTTACGAAACTAAACGTTATTAAGGCTGCGTTCCAATATTTACCGCCAGTACTGAAAATCTATAGTGTATGTAACGCAAACTATAGATTTTCAGTACTAGCAGTGAATATCGGAACGCAGCATAATTAAAAACTATAGGATTGCCAACTAAATAAGTGTGGTTTTCACCACAATTACTTAGTTGCCAATCCAATTTTATCTCATATGGTAATATCATTAAGTACAAATTTACATGATAATAATAGGTATGTAAAGGCTTAGGGTGCAGTCACATGGTGCGTGATGCGTCATGCGGGATAGAGCGTCCGTCATAGAAGCAGCCAATCACACACTCAACTCGTACGGGATGCGTTAAGCGGAATAGCTCTGATTGGCTGTTTCTATGACGGACGCTCTATCCCGTATGTCGCATCACGGACTATGTGACTGCACCCTTAAATACATGAGTCAAAGAGCTTTTCTAATTAGTGGACTTTCATTCGCTATCACTATTCCCTGTTTTTATTGCCTGTGTTTTTCATTGTGTTTAAGCCTTTATAAAACTTCGAACAGAGATAATATCGTTTCGAGATAATAAGAAAGATATAAATAAATTAACACTGAATGTTAATTTATATAATTTTAATATTAATAATATTTTGCCTTTGTTATTTGGTGATGCTAAACACACTGTGACCTTCCCTGTCAGAGAATTAAGAATCTTCTTTCTTTCTTTCTAGGCCGACGTCTGTTTCCTTCGTTTTTCCTCGGTCACTTCATATAAATATTTTTATATATTTCTTTAATTCTAACTTGTTTTAATTACGTTAAATTTTTTTTCTTAAAAAATATAATATTATATTTTATATTTTAATCTTGGATGGGTTGCCTTTTCTGGAATCAGAAATTCGAGTCAAAAATACTAATGAAGGGTGACATTAGTTCGATATGTAAACACTCAAATTATAACTTGTTTTAATTATGTTTAAATTTGTTTCTTAAAAAATAGAATATTATATTGTATATTTTATATTTATTGTATATAATATTGTATATTTTAATTGCAATAAGAAGTTTATATGTAAAATATGTTCAAAATCGGATTTTTTATTCATAGTATTTTCAACCGCAGCTCCAATATACTAATCGACTAAAAAAATTAAAAAAATAAGAAAAGTCTACATTGGTATTTAAAAGCCTCCTATTTGTATTACATTTCTAGTTTAAAATTTTCTTTTTGTTTTTTTTAAGTATGAAAATATGAAAATAACAATATATATTTTAAAAGAAACAGAATAATTGATGTAAATCTTATTTTCATTACATTTATAGTTTTGAATTATCTCTTTGTTCTTTTGTGTTTCTAGAGGTATAATTCAAAAATTACACAGATTACTTATTAACCCTTTGCGGCATAGTATCATCCTCTGATGCCACCTTTCTTAAATCATTTTTTTTGTGATTTCAAAGTAATTTTCATTCGATTTGTCCGATGTTTTTTGTAATTTTATAATCATGGGATGTTACAGAATCAAAATTCATGTGCAAATATTCTGAAAAACAATTCTTTTTTTTTTAATTCATTATCAAAGAAACTTTTAAACATATCCTTATGAAACTTGGTATACAGGAGTTTTTGGGGCCGCTGATCACGAATCCGTTGCCAGATTTACAAAATTTAAAATGGCGGATCCAATATGGCGGCCGTATACTTGAAATAGCCATTTTTATGGCTACAATACGATTAAAATTAACTTAAAAATATGGAAAAGAGAGTTAATGGAATCGCTGATCACGTATCCGTTGTCAGATTTGTGAAATTCAAAATGGCGGACACAATATGGTGGCTTCTAATAGCTAATTTTATTGCTACAAATCGATTGCGATTGGCTTAAAAATATTGAAAAAGAAATCTTGGATTGTCAGGTTTGAGAAGTTCTGAAAGATAGGACCAAAAAAGAGAGTCGCTCTCAGCCAAACCCGGAGATACGAACGAGGACGCGGCAGTTATCATCTCAATTTTTTTTATTCTTTTTTATTTTTTTTTGTATATCCTTACAAAAATTAGTATGTATTTACTTTTCGAGTCGCTAATTACGACTGTGGCTGCGGTTGTGGCTGCACCTGTGCTTGTGATTGCGGTTGTAACGAAGACTGCATTTGTCGAAACAATTTTTCTAAATTTTTAATTTTTTGTCTCAATTGTGACGTTTCTGCTGCTTCCAAGCATATGTTGTCCATGCTTAAAGAAATAAAACATAAAAATATTAGTACAAATGTAACTTGATAGAGTTTTAAGATGCGAATAAACGACGTATGGTTTGGCAAACCTATCAACAAGTAAAAAAAAAGAATTCGTAAACATATTGAAAAGAATAAAAATAGTCAAGCCATGCGTAGTTTAAGTTCGGCTTTAGACGTAGGGAAGAATACAAGCCTTAATACGATAATATCATCCAAAGACGCGGTAGCGACCGACCGCGTATCTTTTTTTTTCCGCGTGACGATATATGTTAGACTTCTACACTTCCCTATGTCTATCTACGATTTGCGTTTCTTTCATTATAGTAGTATAATTAAGAAACACGACAGTGTTTTGCGCCGTGTACGCACAAAGCGATGCGAAGTGACGAGCACGGGCGCCATATTTACGCCGCGCATTTAGTTCAATCGATTTATCATCTATAATAACGGCTGAACGGATGCGTTTCTGGATAGGCTTAATATATTAATGATATAATATTTACTTACTTGTCTTCGTGCGTGTCCATTGTTCACGTTTCTCAACTTCTGCGATCTGTGTCCTGTGGTCAAGAACAGTCTCGCGTCGAAAAATACATCACTGTACGCGCGAAGCGACAAGTCTTCTCCAAAGAAAACGCGCAATAATCCACTTACAATTGTGTTTTGTTTTTTAGTCCATAGGTAACATTATTGCAAGATCGATAATGTTACCGATTAGGGCCGGTATTCATAGTCGAGTCTTAAATTTAGTTAAGATCGTCTTAAGTTTATCTTTAGATGCTGTACGAATCAGTTCATTGGCTACGGTATATTTGAAGATCAATTTAAGACGATCTTAATCATAAGACCCGACTTTAAATACTGACCTATTATAGTGGTTTTTTGGTATAGTTACTTTATCATTTATTGCACACAAATTCACGTAATCGAAGTGCATTCCTAATGACCTTCTATGTTACGACCTTAAACTTCGACTTGTGTATCACTGCTACCAATCTTATCCTGCTGCATTTTCAAGATGGCGGACGACGTTGAGGAAACGTAAGTAAATTCTAATATAAATAATTACTTTTACTAACAATATTTGTAATAATTAATTATTTTCTTTTCTTTTCAGCTTTTCTAATCTCGACATGCAGGGCATGGAGGAGAACGCCCTCCTCAAACTTGAAAATGTAGATCTACAAAAGCAGTTGGCAGAGGCCAAGGCTGCCCTTGCCGCTGCCACTACCGCTGCCGCTGCCGCTGCCGTTTCGCAGCAGCAGCCGCCGCCTCTTCCACCGCTGCCACCGCCCCCGCCTCCACCACCGCCTCCGCCGTCTTCGGCGGTACCGCCCCTGCCGTCGTCATCGGGTCCCCCGCCGCCCCTGCCGTCGTCATCGGGTCCAACGCCGCCGCCCCTGCCGTCGTCATCGGGTCTGCCGCCGCCCCCCCCAACGTCATCGGGTCCGCCGCCGCCCCCACCGTCGTCAACCGAACCGCCGCCGCCCCCGCCATCATCGGGACCGGTAGCTCTGGCGTCGCTGCCACCGAACCGTAAGTCCAAACATTTTGCTCGAATATCCATAATATAATACAATATTTTTAATAAATCTTCTTTATACAGGTCCTCCTCGGTGGCAGCGATCGAAGCGTAATCGCGGACGCCCTACAATTCCTCGAGGTGGACAAGGTCGTGGCCGTGGTGGACAAAGTCGTGGCCGTGGAGGAAAATTCAATTTTTATTTTTTTTAAATTACTTTTTTTTACTTGTATGTTTATATATATAAATAAAATATTAAACAATTTCTAAAATAATCATTTTCATCTTTTTGCTCTTTCTGCCCTTTCCAACATCTGTAGTATATAAGAGAGTGAGAGAAAGAGTGAAAGAGAGAGAGAGAGAGAGAGAGAGAGAGAGAGAGAGAGAGAGAGAGAGAGAGAGAGAGTTTGAATGCATGATTAAGAAAGCGAGAGAAAAAATTTGTGTTGTGTAGAATGAGAGATAAGATAGAATGCAGTCAGCATTCAATATTAAGCCAACGGCACACGGTACGAGTTTTCGTAGTATATCGCATACGAGTTAGCCACTAAGCACGAGAGTGAGAGAGAGTGAAAGACGCTCGCTTTCTCTCGCTCTCATGCGTAGTGGCTAACTCGTATGCGATCTACTACGAAAAATCGTACCGTGTGCCGTTGGCTTTACTTAACACATTATTTGTCCCATCAACATTTGGATGTTAGAATAATCATCAAATTAGATGTTAAAATAATCGATCTTATTTGTAATATAGAACATATATATATATTTTTTACATAATCACTTTCAAATAAAGATGTTTGCATTCGCTTAAATTTTTTACTTTAAATAATTTAACAAACGATTAGAAATTATAAGAACGTTTATTTTTGTGGAATGCTTAAATAACTAAGTAAAGATGTTCATCGCTTGGCAGTATGTACATCGTCAAATCCTTTGTGATAATGTGCCTCTTTAAGATGAAATCATTCCTCGGTTTCTTTTTTTCTGGGCACTTAAGCCGATTGTGATTACCTTGTGAAGCCTTGTATACAGTTTTCTTTCTCTTAACCAAGCTGTTTTTATCTTGCTTTTGACCTTTGGTCTTGCCTTCTAAAAAATTGTAATTCAAATCAGAGATGAAAGTTTTATTAGATCGCCGAAATATTACCAAAGCTTTTCTGTGACATATGAACAAGCAAGAAATATGATTAAACAAGAAACGCAATTAAAGTAGTTATATACACTAGTATCTAATTAAATTGTATTAAATATACTATTCAATTAATATTACATTTCAGACACCACTGGAATATAATAGATCAATATTTCAGTGAACCTATGTAAATACAAATAATATATTTCTATAAAGCAATGATTTTATACATTTGCCAAATAAAAACAAATCTTATTTTGTCTATTATCACGTCATTATCTATTATCTATTATCATATTTATTATCGTTGCAATTTACCATTTATCGTGTGCATTTTTACCATCTCTTGCGGATTGTTTTCGCTGTTCATCTTTAGCGCGTAATTCCTCTGAGTTTCGTTCAAAATGATTATTCTGTACAGATTTCTCGTTTTTACTCTCAGTGTCATCTTCGGAACAGGCATCATTTTTATCGCGTTTATGAAATACCTGCATAATAAATTTGTTACTTAGACAACAAAATTCGCAAATAAATAAAATTAAAATTAAAAATATAAAATATTTAAACTAACCCTCGAAGTGGTGAAAGGCCTAGAATCTATTTCTGTGGAATCGTCTGGTGCGCTACCACGATTGTCCTGATTATTATATGTGTGTCATATTCATCATGGTAGCGATGGAAGTGGCGGCTGTTGCTGCAAACCGCCAGTGGCAGCGGCAAGGGCAGCCTTGGCCTCTGTCAGCTGCTTCTGTAAATTTAGAAGATTCTCATCTTTGATGAGGGCGTTCTCTTTTATGTCCTGCATATCTATATTGGAAAAGCTGAAAATATTACAAATATTGTTATTAAAAGTAATTATTTTGTCTATTATCATGTCATTATCTATCATCTATCTATTATTATATTTATTATCGTTTTAATAGCTTAATGAAATTGATTTTAAAGAAATTTACACAAATACATTTGCAACTTACCATTTGTATCGTGTGCATTTTTACCATCTCTTGCGTATTGTTTTCGCTGTTCATCTTTAGCGCGTAATTCTTCTGAGTTTCGTACAAAATGATTATTCTGTACAGGTTTCTCGTTTTTACTCTCAGTGTCATCTTCGGAACAGGCATCATTTTTATCGCGTTTATGAAATACCTGCATAATAAATTTGTTACTTAGACAACAAAATTCGCAAATTAAAATTAAAAATATAAAATATTTAAACTAACCCTCGGAGTGGTGAAAGGCCTAGAATCTATTTCTGTGGAATCGTCTAGTGCGCTACCACGAATGTCATGATTATCATGTGTGTCTTCATATTCGTCATCGTATTCGTCAACGACAAGGCTGTACTTCTTATAAAGATTCCATGATTTTTTAATTTCAGACTTGTCGTTTAATATTTCATTTGCACTTCTGTACTTATCTTTCCTAGAAAAAAGATATATTGTAACAGGAATGTTAAAATTTATGAATTTTGCACAAATTCAATTCACTTACTTTTTTCTCATCTCTAACATATCCGATAATTTTTTATGTGTGTCGTCATATTCGTCATCGTATTCATCAACGACAAGGCTGTACTTCTCATAAATATTCCACAATTTTTTAATTTCAGACTTGTCGTTCAACATTTCATTTGTATTTCTGTACTTATCTTTCCTAGAAAAAAGATATATTGTAATAGGAAATTAACATATTTTTATTTGCGTATTTACAAGTATATTTTTTACTTACAGTATTATTCATCGATTTTGTAATAGTCTGTATGACTATTATCCAATTTGTTCCGAATATTCTTGACGTTATCTTGCCGTTGTACGAACCATGACCACGTAAACTTATTATCTGTACAGGTTTCTCGTTTTCATTCTCGTTGTCATCCTAGCATCATTTTTATGGCGTTTATGAAATACCTGCATAATAAATTTGTTACTTAGACAACAAAATTTACAAGTAAATAAAATTAAAATTAAAAATATAAAATATTTAAACTAACCCTCGGAGTGGTGAAAGGCCTAGAATCTATTTCTGTGGAATCGTCTGGTGCGCTACCACGAATGTCATGATTATCATGTGTGTCTTCATATTCGTCATCGTATTCATCAACGACAAGGCTGTACTTCATAAAGATTCCATGATTTTTTAATTTCAGACTTGTCGTTTAACATTTCATTTGCACTTCTGTACTTATCTTTCCTAGAAAAAAGATATATTGTAACAGGAATGTTAAAATTTATGAATTTTGCACAAATTCAATTCACCTTGTCATAATATTGAAATTATTCTATTTTTCACTATCTATTTTTCACTTTACTTTTCACTATCGTTGTCGCTAATAACCTAACTTTCGTTTATCGACGTCACTTACTACTACAATCGATTATCGATCACACTATACGATCGATCACACTTCCAGAGCATCACTAGCGCGATCTTGTGTCGAATGCCTCAACAGTACGTTTTTACGGTCGACGACGGAGACGATGAAGACGACGTTTCTTAAATGATATTTTTCACATTTGGACTTTGCGTCGTAATAGCTCGATTTATAGAGCATGTAGCCCAAAAATAAAAACACTTTTATTATATAATTCGACCCCGCTCTATCGATTGAGACTATTTAGAAGTCGATCCGTTGAGCGGATATATGAAAACCAGAAATATTGAGTGCTCTCAACTGACCGACTCGCGTAATAAGACACGGTAGTGTCTGTCTTGTGCTTGCGCGGACTTAGCACAAGACACTACCGTGTCTCTTGATATGTCAATCCGTCTTATATAAAACCGCGGTTAATATTTCATACAATTTAATTAAGGGTACACGATAAAATGTACGATGTTACGTATTAAACTGATGCTCGCAAAGCGACGGCATTTTATTTCCTCCAACGATAAAATTATTCGTCTTACAGACCTTTAAACTTGTTTTAAGTTTTATATAAGTGCTCAAGCTATATGTGATGAAAACTTTCGTGATTATATATGGATATGTCCTCCAAGTGTATTCGTCATCTTTTGATTACAGGAAAACGCGTTGCGCGAAGAATCGAGCGCATGGACCGACACAAATAGCGTATGTACGGAAGCGTTTATAATTAATTCTCGAAAATGATATTACGCAACTTTAATATACATGGATGAATTCGTAAAAAAATAACCTTTAATTTGGTAAAAACAAAAATTCAAAATTTTGAAAAAAAAGTTAAAGGAGTAAGGTTTTTTGAAAAATAAAACAAAAATAAAAAAATTTTTTTACGTTGTTTTATAGTACTCATCAAGCCATTTAATACCCAGTTTGAATTTTTGTTCTATCTTTTTTAGTTTCGAAGATATTTGCTCCGAAAGAGAAAAACCGATTTTTTTCAAAGGGGTGTTTCACCCCCTAAAAGGTATGGGAACGTATAAAAAAAAACGTGTCCCCTATTTTGATCTAGAGAACAACATATGGGGGAAAATTTCTCAAGTGTCCCAACGAAAAAAATCAAGGTCGCACAATCGAGCTGCAAATTGGCTCAATTGTTGCTCTATCGAATAGTAGTTCATGGCCCAAAATTTATTTAATTCCTTTCCCAATTTGCCGAGATAGAGGGGGGTGAAGTTTTAGGGTTCTACCGATTATTCGTGTATTTAAGTGATTGTAACATTTCATGCATCGCTCCAAACAAAATTTTACTAGAGACCTTTTTTCTTCATTTTTTTATGACCTTTCACGCGATTACTTTAATTTTTTTCTAAAATTAAATTTTAACCCTTTCTTTGGCAAATTAAACATAAAAATCTCTTTTTTACCAAGATGGACAACTTTTAACGCTCTGAAAAGTATCTAGAATGAAAGCTGAGGTTTTTTCCTATAAGTATACCAAATTTCAAGAGGGCTTTTTTTTTTGTTCACGAGTTATTAAATAAAATGTTTGCATGTATGCATGCAAACAAAAAAAAAGCCCTCTTGAAATTTGGTATACTTATAGGAAAAAACCTCAGCTTTCATTCTAGATACTTTTCAGAGCGTCAAAAGTTGTCCATCTTGGTAAAAAAGAGATTTTTATGTTTAATTTGCCAAAGAAAGGGTTAAAATTTAATTTTAGAAAAAAATTAAAGTAATCGCGTGAAAGGTCATAAAAAAATGAAGAAAAAAGGTCTCTAGTAAAATTTTGTTTGGAGCGATGCATGAAATGTTACAATCACTTAAATACACGAATAATCGGTAGAACCCCAAAACTTCACCCCCCCTCTATCTCGGCGAATTGGGAAAGGAATTAAATAAATTTTGGGCCATGAACTACTATTCGATAGAGCAACAATTGAGCCAATTTGCAGCTCGATTGTGCGACCTTGATTTTTTTCGTTGGGACACTTGAGAAATTTTCCCCCGTATGCAAACATTTTATTTAATAACTCGTGAACAAAAAAAAAAGCCCTCTTGAAATTTGGTATACTTATAGGAAAAAACCTCAGCTTTCATTCTAGATACTTTTCAGAGCGTTAAAAGTTGTCCATCTTGGTAAAAAAGAGATTTTTATGTTTAATTTGCCAAAGAAAGGGTTAAAATTTAATTTTAGAAAAAAATTAAAGTAATCGCGTGAAAGGTCATAAAAAAATGAAGAAAAAAGGTCTCTAGTAAAATTTTGTTTGGAGCGATGCATGAAATGTTACAATCACTTAAATACACGAATAATCGGTAGAACCCTAAAACTTCACCCCCCTCTATCTCGGCGAATTGGGAAAGGAATTAAATAAATTTTGGGCCATGAACTACTATTCGATAGAGCAACAATTGAGCCAATTTGCAGCTCGATTGTGCGACCTTGATTTTTTTCGTTGGGACACTTGAGAAATTTTCCCCCATATTAGAAGCTCATCAAAATCGGAGGGGGACACTTCCGACACCTTCCTTGTGAATTATGCGACAATGAAGCGAAAATGCAACTTTTTTTTAAACGGCCGTAACTCGGCGTAAAAAAATCGTAGCGACTTCTTTTTTTTTTTCATTTTGTAGGGAAAAGTGCAAGGTTTAACATGGCTGACATGAGACATGCTGAAAAAATTTATCTCAGTCCGTGAGCATTGTCAAACTCGACCAATTTTTTTGATGCTTGAGGCATGTCCGTTTTCTTCAGGATCCCGGGACGGGGGGAAAATGCACGGATATCGGCATAGAAGCATCTTAAACTAGAGGTTTCAAGCGTTAAAATGAGACCAAGAACACTTTGATCGGATCATTCTTCTTGGAGTTTTGCACTTTTGAATTTAGACTATTTTTTGATGCTATAATGCTATGCTTTAAGTGATGCGCTTTTTTTGTGGACCAGTGTATATTGCTGGAAAGATTACATTATTCAAAATAAACTACGTACCGTGCGTTTCCGTAACTTCCATGTGTGTAGTCTTCTGTTTCAATACATCAAACGTACTTTGTTGGAATCCGTACGTGCCTTTCGTGTTTTGGATGTATCGATCAAGGGTTTATTTGCACGGTAAAATAAGGATTTTGTGCCTTCGAATGTGCTCATACGCACGCCTACTCTTAATTCTGAAAAGAAGGCACTCAAAAACCCACTGATTATTGTACCTTATGCCTTGGATACCTTTAACATTCGATGCAGCAAAACAAGCTCACACTGCCATTTTTTGAGCCTCGGGCAACTTTGAAATTGCCGCTTCAACAGCGTCTGCATCAGCCGCAGCACACCTACTTCGTAAAGAAGTAATGCGTTGCTTTAATCCCATAATCTGCAAATATTTATATTTATATAAAATGCCCCAAAATTACTAAAATCAAGAATATCTGATTTAATCGAAGAATACTTCTTTTTATTTCAGCTGTTGACTCTTCTTATAGTAAATAAATGTTTGCAAATTTTATAATTTATTACTAAAAGGATTGTCTTCAATTCAACAATTAGTTTTGTCCTGTACGTATGCTAAAGTTCACACCTTTCGTCGCAGTCTTACATTTTTTTAAGTCAATTCCTCACTTTATTACGCATGTTTCTTGTCTTTTTCCCGCCATTATGCTCATTCTTAGTCGTGTTTCGTTTTCGTGTAATAACTAAGTATCGTGTTTTATTGCATTCTGCGCACCTTCGACCAGGACGACCAGGTAAACCGTCAGTTTTTCGCAAAACATATCCAATACAGTGTTCTGCCCTGTATAACATGCAAATAATTTTTACTTCAAATACATTACATATTAGGTGTTTACTAAATTAAATGCACAGAACATTTTATTATATATTTACTTCTCTCCATCTATTCCTACTCTTGGACAAGGAAGTAAAGTTGACACCTTTCTTAATACATCGGACATTTTCTCGATGCCAGATATTTCTTCTAATCCGGTTACATACACCTCTTTGTCTTCGATAAATACCTGCAATAAATATTATTAATTGAAATTATTACAAAGAAAGGTTTTGACTTGGATACATAAATGTACATTAACGGCGCATATATCCTTTGCGCTACATAAAATGACAAAATTGTAAATTATTGTAAATTACACTTTTGATTATTAACGATCAAATGCATTAATTTATGTACAAGAATGTTTTTTATACCTTTTGTAAAATGTTTGTAAAATTGATGTAATTTTAATAATGTATAATTTTTAATTTATTATTTTATCACTAATATGCCTTTGTGAAGGACGTGCCCCCTTGAAACCACTGCTTTTGTAATACTTACTGTAATCGTCATATCTTTTAATAATGTTACACGGACTGTAGTGTTATAAGGATCGTTCCAATTTGTCCACAAGACTTTGTCATGGAAAACTTTAGAAAACCATTGTTGTGTTGGAAGCTGGACTGCATCCACTTTGTCTCGTATCATCAGAAAATCTTCGATAGAATTGCGATGCACCGGTGGTGATTGCATAGAGAAATTAACATCACATATATTATTATTAACCTCATTAATAGAAAAATCTTTGGCTACAGGTTGACAATAATTGTGTTGCTCATCTTCAGGAAGTATATTACTCGACAGTGGCAGTAATGTGTCCTCTGGAAGAATTGGTACAATGTGTTGCTTTGTTAGTATAGAAGGCACAGCCCCTTTTTTCAAAGTCGCCCATTCTTTTAGCAATTTAAAAATATTTCCATTCAGCAAATTAGTGATGAAAAGTTTTTCGACTTCGTCCTGTCGAAAATGCAATTCACAAACGTGACTACATTTATGCAATGTTATATATATTCCAGCACGGTTAATTGCCTGTTGCCATGTCAGTAACATATCATCCTGTATAAATATAACAAATAATACATATTAAAACGCATATATATTATGTAAAAACTGACATCATAACAGTAGAATGCTGATGATATGTACATTATTATAGTGATACACGTCAGTATTTTATACTTACTGTACGAGGTGTGAATAAACTAATATAATTTTCTGCTTCACATTTTTTCTTTCCACGCCGAGATCCACAATTTGGGATAACACAATATGGCATTTTCAATTATCAAAAAGTTTGCCAGATGATACTAATAAAAATATCACAATTCGCCTGACCATTAAAAGTAAGGTTATCGTAATTGTAATCACAGAACCAATAGAAATGGTAGTACTAACGTTTCATGCGACGCAAGTGGCCAAATATCGAACTCATTTTTACGATGGAATTCGGGTCCACTTTTGCTATTCTCTGACCATGAAGTTCGGTCTCCTTATCCTACTTTATGGGGATACTGCTGCAAAGCTCTGATCGGTTGTTTCTATGATTTCTATATCTCTATTCCGCACCATGTGATTTCAGCCTTAAAATTTTCCTTGCTGCCGAGGCTTATATTCTTTTTCTTCCCGAGCTTTCCTTGCTAGATACAAGGTATTTGTATAAATAATGTATCATTAGATGCTTAAGGCGAAATAATAAATAAACAAGCATTTAAAAGATATTCTTGTTATAGCATTTTAAGATATTTTATATTGTATTTAGAGAAACTTTTCTACAGAGAATCTTTTATCTTTTATAAGTTATGATTGCTCTGGTTGAATCAAAGACCGATCACATTTCGTATATTATGTATTAAATAAATTAGAAAATTATGAGAGTACAATCTTTTTCCTGTATTGTGTACTAATTTTAACTTTCGTAAAAATTGCGAAAAGATTGTTACACTACTCTTTCTTTTTTAACCTAATGTATTTGGTATTTTTTCTGTAGCAAATTTTCTCTGTAACAACAATACAAATACATATGTTTAATATATAAATTTATATAAATTTACAAATTTTATTTGATTTGATTTGATTTATATATATATATATATATATATATATATATATATATTTGTAGATAGATTTACAAACAATCGACAAATATGTATTGCATATAAGTAGTAATCAAATTATTAAATAAAAGTTAGTGAATTTATTAGTAAGTTATTATACAGGGTCATCGAAAAGTATCGGACCCCCCTAGTATCTTCAGTTAGAATGCATTTTGGAGAAAATGTCCAATAGCAAAGTTGTATGGTTTCAAGCGGGGAGTAAGATGATGACCTTGACTTTGACCTTGACCATGTCCTTTAAGGTCATTTCAAGTCAACTTTATTTTTTTTAATGGAACCCCCTACGTTTTATTGCATATTCTTATAGCTTATCTCGAGAGCTTTCCAAAACACTGTAATAAAACATTTTTCATTAAGTACTTTTTGAGTTATAAAGGTTTGAAGTTAACAATTTGTTAAGGGGAGATATACACCTAGGAGCCGGAAAAAAAGGTCATTTTTGTGAATTTTTTTAAGGAAAACTATTTGAAATTTCGGATTGGGAGTTTTTCTATCTAAAAGTATACACATTCAGGAATATGTCCAATTTTTTTTTTAAAAAAAATCAAAAATTGACGAGGTTGTGGTATAATCTTTGGAGCGCCGTAAAAAAATCCGGGTAAACGGTACCCACTGGCGTTTCTTCAAAAATCATCTGAAACAAAAAACCAAAAAGATTATTAAATTAGATACTATAATCTAGTACTTGTCATAGCCGATTTTGAAAATATCGATTTATGACAAAATGGCGGACGTTTGAACATAACATAGCGATTTTTCGACCAAAAATTAGTTATTATTTGCCTAAAACAAAAAACTAACCAAAAAAAAAAAAAAATCAAGTACTCAGATAATGATGTATAGAATAACCACAAAAATTCAAGGCAATCGGTTCATTGGTTT
>CABEGB010001421.1:0-77741 GCA_901521435.1 Crematogaster levior | reverse complement strand
TATGACGCTGAAGCTAGCAGCGGATTCGTAGCAGCAGATTCGTCAAAGCAGGGGTTCTCACTTAAAATAAAATCATAAGAAATTTCAACAAATAAGGACAAACCAGCAAGTAATTACACAAAATACACTTATACGCTTCTAAATCGACCACGCCTAGTCAGAAAAATTAAAAAAAATGCGCACGGTTACGGAAATTGTTTAAACAATTAATTATTGCAGAAACAAGGGATGGGAGCCTCGATCGGGGCTGGAATTTTTTGTAGAACATCCTCTTACGCTTCTGAATCGACCCCGCCTAGTCAGAAAAATTAAAAAAAATGCGCACGGTTACGGAAATTGTTTAAACAATTAATTATTGCAGAAACAAGGGATGGGAGCCTCGATCGGGGCTGGAATTTTTTGTAGAACATCCTCTTACGCTTCTGAATCGACCCCGCCTAGTCAGAAAAATTAAAAAAAATGCGCACGGTTACGGAAATTGTTTAAACAATTAATTATTGCAGAAACAAGGGATGGGAGCCTCGATCGGGGCTGGAATTTTTTGTAGAACATCCTCTTACGCTTCTGAATCGACCCCGCCTAGTCAGAAAAATTAAAAAAAATGCGCACGGTTACGAAAATTGTTTAAACAATTAATTATTGCAGAAACAAGGGATGGGAGCCTCGATCGGGGCTGGAATTTTTTGTAGAACATCCTCTTACGCTTCTGAATCGACCCCGCCTAGTCAGAAAAATTAAAAAAAATGCGCACGGTTACGAAAATTGTTTAAACAATTAATTATTGCAGAAACAAGGGATGGGAGCCTCGATCGGGGCTGGAATTTTTTGTAGAACATCCTCTTACGCTTCTGAATCGACCCCGCCTAGTCAGAAAAATTAAAAAAAATGCGCACGGTTACGAAAATTGTTTAAACAATTAATTATTGCATAAACAAGGGATGGGAGCCTCGATCGGGGCTGGAATTTTTTGTAGAACATCCTCTTACGCTTCTGAATCGACCCCGCCTAGTCAGAAAAATTAAAAAAAATGCGCACGGTTACGGAAATTGTTTAAACAATTAATTATTGCAGAAACAAGGGATGGGAGCCTCGATCGGGGCTGTAA
This sequence comes from Crematogaster levior, assembly GCA_901521435.1. Lineage (NCBI taxonomy): Eukaryota > Metazoa > Arthropoda > Insecta > Hymenoptera > Formicidae > Crematogaster > Crematogaster levior. The sequence continues at coordinate 76,636 of CABEGB010001421.1, read as the reverse complement.
TTTTTTGTAGAACATCCTCTTACGCTTCTGAATCGACCCCGCCTAGTCAGAAAAATTAAAAAAAATGCGCACGGTTACGGAAATTGTTTAAACAATTAATTATTGCAGAAACAAGGGATGGGAGCCTCGAATGTCCGAGCGGCCCTGATCACTGTATTTTGGCCCTTCCCCTTATGCCCTTTACGATGTATCTTGGCTTGTGCCCCTAGCGGCTCCTACCCCACGATGCGTGATGGATTTGTGCTTGGAAGGTCTGTGGGACATCTGGGATCCCTTGTAAATTCCATCATCTTATCCTCTTTTCAATGGGTGGTGCTGTAGGGAATCATATGCCCTGCTGCTTGTGTGTGCTTTCTGGATGCCCTAGGTAATTACTTGTGTTTAGACCCAATTTTACGTTATTTATTTGCCGGTGTTTTTGCGCTTTTTTTATGCCTTTAATCTCTTAGATACATTCTTCTCTTTCTTATCTCGCTTTCTTCTGTAGAACATCCTCTTACTACGCTTCTGAATCGACCCCGCCTAAAAAAAATGCGCACGGTTACGGAAATTGTTTAAACAATTAATTATTGCAGAAACAAGGGATGGGAGCCTCGATCGGGGCTGGAATTTTTTGTAGAACATCCTCTTACGCTTCTGAATCGACCCCGCCTAGTCAGAAAAATTAAAAAAAATGCGCACGGTTACGAAAATTGTTTAAACAATTAATTATTGCATAAACAAGGGATGGGAGCCTCGATCGGGGCTGTAATTTTTTGTAGAACATCCTCTTACGCTTCTGAATCGACCCCGCCTAGTCAGAAAAATTAAAAAAAATGCGCACGGTTACGGAAATTGTTTAAACAATTAATTATTGCAGAAACAAGGGATGGGAGCCTCGATCGGGGCTGGAATTTTTTGTAGAACATCCTCTTACGCTTCTGAATCGACCCCGCCTAGTCAGAAAAATTAAAAAAAATGCGCACGGTTACGGAAATTGTTTAAACAATTAATTATTGCAGAAACAAGGGATGGGAGCCTCGATCGGGGCTGGAATTTTTTGTAGAACATCCTCTTACGCTTCTGAATCGACCCCGCCTAGTCAGAAAAATTAAAAAAAATGCGCACGGTTACGGAAATTGTTTAAACAATTAATTATTGCAGAAACAAGGGATGGGAGCCTCGATCGGGGCTGGAATTTTTTGTAGAACATCCTCTTACGCTTCTGAATCGACCCCGCCTAGTCAGAAAAATTAAAAAAAATGCGCACGGTTACGGAAATTGTTTAAACAATTAATTATTGCAGAAACAAGGGATGGGAGCCTCGATCGGGGCTGGAATTTTTTGTAGAACATCCTCTTACGCTTCTGAATCGACCCCGCCTAGTCAGAAAAATTAAAAAAAATGCGCACGGTTACGGAAATTGTTTAAACAATTAATTATTGCAGAAACAAGGGATGGGAGCCTCGATCGGGGCTGGAATTTTTTGTAGAACATCCTCTTACGCTTCTGAATCGACCCCGCCTAGTCAGAAAAATTAAAAAAAATGCGCACGGTTACGGAAATTGTTTAAACAATTAATTATTGCAGAAACAAGGGATGGGAGCCTCGATCGGGGCTGGAATTTTTTGTAGAACATCCTCTTACGCTTCTGAATCGACCCCGCCTAGTCAGAAAAATTAAAAAAAATGCGCACGGTTACGGAAATTGTTTAAACAATTAATTATTGCAGAAACAAGGGATGGGAGCCTCGATCGGGGCTGGAATTTTTTGTAGAACATCCTCTTACGCTTCTGAATCGACCCCGCCTAGTCAGAAAAATTAAAAAAAATGCGCACGGTTACGAAAATTGTTTAAACAATATAACTAATTATTGCAGAAATAAGGGCCTCGGTCGGCGCTGGAATTTATGAACAATCATATTAAGATTGCTTGCTTGCGCCATATTTTGCTTTACAAAGTTGTGCATTGGTTCCGTAAAATAAAATTAGTTACGAAGAAAATTAATGTCATTATAGAAAAGAGGTAGTATGATTATTTTCTATTTTCCTACTTCGATGTAAATTATTGATCAGATATAATATTTGACAGATAAACGTATTTATATATATTGTTCTCACTCTTTGCGCTACCCAAGACCAACCAACGTGGAGGTGGCGAGAATATGGTCTCTTTTTTGTTTTTTTGTTTTGCTGTTTTTGTATTTTATATATTTTTTTTACTTTTTTAGATATAATTTTTTATTGCTTTTTTGATATTAGAATTTTTTTACTTTTTTAGATGTTTTTAGATGTATTTATTACTTAAAAAATTACCTTTTTAAAAAAAGGTAAAAAAAAGGTGCTAACTCCGCGTCAAAAAGTATCTTTGTAAAATAGTATAGTGTTATTAACTCTAAAAAAACTATAAGTTATTTTAATTAGACATTCTACAAAAATAATGATATCAACAAATTGTGCTAAGTAAAAATAAAAATTTATAAAAATATTTTAATAAAAAAATGTTACAAAATACTATGAAAAATAGTTGTTTTAAGTTTTTTTAAATATCTGACTAAAATACTGATCAAGAAATTATGCTATTTGTTTAATATAAAAATAAAAAATTTAATTAAAAGACTTAGCGCTGCTACAAAATATGCTATTTTAAAAATTAGCAGCGCCAAATCTTTTAATTAAATTTTTTATTTTTATATTAAACAAATAGCATAATTTCTTGATCAGTATTTTAGTCAGATATTTAAAAAAACTTAAAACAACTATTTTTCATAGTATTTTGTAACATTTTTTTATTAAAATATTTTTATAAATTTTTATTTTTACTTAGCACAATTTGTTGATATCATTATTTTTGTAGAATGTCTAATTAAAATAACTTATAGTTTTTTTAGAGTTAATAACACTATACTATTTTACAAAGATACTTTTTGACGCGGAGTTAGCACCTTTTTTTTACCTTTTTTTAAAAAGGTAATTTTTTAAGTAATAAATACATCTAAAAACATCTAAAAAAGTAAAAAAATTCTAATATCAAAAAAGCAATAAAAAATTATATCTAAAAAAGTAAAAAAAATATATAAAATACAAAAACAGCAAAACAAAAAAACAAAAAAGAGACCATATTCTCGCCACCTCCACGTTGGTTGGTCTTGGGTAGCGCAAAGAGTGAGAACAATATATATAAATACGTTTATCTGTCAAATATTATATCTGATCAATAATTTACATCGAAGTAGGAAAATAGAAAATAATCATACTACCTCTTTTCTATAATGACATTAATTTTCTTCGTAACTAATTTTATTTTACGGAACCAATGCACAACTTTGTAAAGCAAAATATGGCGCAAGCAAGCAATCTTAATATGATTGTTCATAAATTCCAGCGCCGACCGAGGCCCTTATTTCTGCAATAATTAGTTATATTGTTTAAACAATTTTCGTAACCGTGCGCATTTTTTTTAATTTTTCTGACTAGGCGGAGTCGATTCAGAAGCGTAAGAGGATGTTCTACAAAAAATTACAGCCCCGATCGAGGCTCCCATCCCTTGTTTATGCAATAATTAATTGTTTAAACAATTTTCGTAACCGTGCGCATTTTTTTTAATTTTTCTGACTAGGCGGGGTCGATTCAGAAGCGTAAGAGGATGTTCTACAAAAAATTCCAGCCCCGATCGAGGCTCCCATCCCTTGTTTATGCAATAATTAATTGTTTAAACAATTTCCGTAACCGTGCGCATTTTTTTTAATTTTTCTGACTAGGCGGGGTCGATTCAGAAGCGTAAGAGGATGTTCTACAAAAAATTCCAGCCCCGATCGAGGCTCCCATCCCTTGTTTATGCAATAATTAATTGTTTAAACAATTTTCGTAACCGTGCGCATTTTTTTTAATTTTTCTGACTAGGCGGGGTCGATTCAGAAGCGTAAGAGGATGTTCTACAAAAAATTCCAGCCCCGATCGAGGCTCCCATCCCTTGTTTCTGCAATAATTAATTGTTTAAACAATTTCCGTAACCGTGCGCATTTTTTTTAATTTTTCTGACTAGGCGGGGTCGATTCAGAAGCGTAAGAGGATGTTCTACAAAAAATTCCAGCCCCGATCGAGGCTCCCATCCCTTGTTTCTGCAATAATTAATTGTTTAAACAATTTCCGTAACCGTGCGCATTTTTTTTAATTTTTCTGACTAGGCGGGGTCGATTCAGAAGCGTAAGAGGATGTTCTACAAAAAATTCCAGCCCCGATCGAGGCTCCCATCCCTTGTTTCTGCAATAATTAATTGTTTAAACAATTTCCGTAACCGTGCGCATTTTTTTTAATTTTTCTGACTAGGCGGGGTCGATTCAGAAGCGTAAGAGGATGTTCTACAAAAAATTCCAGCCCCGATCGAGGCTCCCATCCCTTGTTTCTGCAATAATTAATTGTTTAAACAATTTCCGTAACCGTGCGCATTTTTTTTAATTTTTCTGACTAGGCGGGGTCGATTCAGAAGCGTAAGAGGATGTTCTACAAAAAATTCCAGCCCCGATCGAGGCTCCCATCCCTTGTTTCTGCAATAATTAATTGTTTAAACAATTTCCGTAACCGTGCGCATTTTTTTTAATTTTTCTGACTAGGCGTGGTCGATTTAGAAGCGTATAAGTGTATTTTGTGTAATTACTTGCTGGTTTGTCCTTATTTGTTGAAATTTCTTATGATTTTATTTTAAGTGAGAACCCCTGCTTTGACGAATCTGCTGCTACGAATCCGCTGCTAGCTTCAGCGTCATAGCTCACGTCACATATACTATAGAAATTGAGTAAAATTTTCCTCAAATAAGACATTTTGGAATGCAACCATAATATAGCTCTCAAAGAAGTAAAAAGAGATTATTCGAAATTCTATTTACCGTAAAAAATCTTCCATAACGTAAATTAAAACTTTTCACGATTAAAATTTTTTATTTACTTAGAAAGTCATATAGTCTTACTTTAAATTCATATTTGTGTTACTTGTCTTAAATTCAAATTCATGTACTTCATTGTTAGTTCTTTTTGTTTTTACATGACATGTATTTCTCTTTTTTTTTATACCATTCTTTTTTTTCATTATGCTTTTATTTCGTGCAGTTCCGACACATACACAATTATTTCAAATTTATATTTCAAGCTCTTGTTTCGTAAAAATGATGAAATTTATCACAGCGACGATGCTCCACCGCAAGCAATAAAAATGTGCCTAAGACAAATAAAGCGAATATTCTTAAGAAAATAATATTAAAGTAGATTTACATTCTATATGTATTATATGAATGTATAGTTTTCTTTGCATTGTAAATCAAACACTGATGAAGATTTTTGTTTTATACAAACTGAGCCCTAATGGTATAACATACATTCTTTTTTGTTCGAATATGTTAATCTACTCACAACATTGCGGAATATAAGAATCACTATCCTTATTACAATTTTAATATTTGATTAAGTAATGCTGGTATAATGTATGAGAACTTTTTTCTTTCGGTTTTAATTCAATATACCAAACATACATAAAGATAAAATAAAACTGCGGCCCCATCCACAGCTTAATTAGCATAATATGTTAATGACACTCGCAATGTATTAGCATACTACGGAGGCTCACTGTGCCACCTACTGCCTCCTCTCGACTTCCTGGATAGCGCAATTAATAATTTCGCTATATTACTTAACGTGTGCCACTGTACCGGATTAAAAACACGCCCCAACTACCTACTTACGTTCCGACCGTGTCGTCTGCAGGAAACAGGCGGCGGAACCGCGGATGTGCGGGTCGTCGCACCGTTTACGTAAGACAACGACAGCGGCGTAAAAACGACTAAAGGGGCCGCAGGATTAGCGGAGGGTTCTCTCCCTTCCTCCTTCACTCCTCCCTCCCCTATCTCTCTCTCGATATATCTCAGCATTGTACCGCGTCGACCAAATTAGCAAGAGGGCTTATTACCGCGGTCGCAGCTGTGCCATAGTAATCCACCGGTGCTCTCTTCCCGGGTATGCGTAGCCGTGTAACCGTGAGCTTCTTCGCGGTACGTTATTGTCTCTAATTTAAACCGGCGATTTCCTGTCACTCCGGGTCGCGGCTAAGGTTGCGGCGCTACGTACAAACATGCTCCACGAGCGAATGCTTGCTCGCCCATTCATTCGCACGCCCGCTCGGCCGCCGGCTGGCTCGAGAACAGGATTACGTGGGCTAAATCAGTACTACGCAAAGTGGTGGTGGTTCGCGGCACACCGGGTCAAGTTTCTCAATTAGCTTACAATTTAAATACGTAGTAAAGACATATAAGATAAACAAATATTTATATGATAGTTTGTGATTTATAAAATTAGACATTCACCTTTATGACCGTAGCCATCATATTTTCATTTTGCGAATGAACGTATAAAAAAAAAAACAACTTCATTTATATTGTTTTAAATATAGCTCTTAATTCGCATAATATTTTAAAAAATATTGAAAAACTAAACTGTTCTTAATTCCATGTCTACCTATTGTGATGAGAAATTCTACAAGTTCCTCACTTTCTTAACTTTTTGAGTCTTTTAGATTTGCAATAAGCTTACTACCAGCTTGTCATATCAAATAGTTTGAGGAGCACTGGACATTACTTTGGTATGCACGCGGAATACGCGTGGGTTTCTTCAACGTTGACCACCGGCAACGCAACTGATGTGGAGAGCGCATAAGCGGAGGAAGCGATTGTGCGAGGTAAGGAAAAGTAAGGACGAGAAGCTTTGTGTCCAGTAATCTTCTCAGAAAGGAGACTTATTTTTTATAAAAATATAATCTCACAAGCAGGATGCTTAATGCTTAGAAATATTTAAGTTTAAGAAAAAACGTGAAAGAAAGTCAAGTTGAGATATTTCTCGCGGGACATAGAGACATTTATATTCTGAAGGAATAAAGAGAAATTTTAGTTTGTTACCTCATATTTTCGACATTAGTAATATTTTTTAAATATTACACTCAATATTATGAACGGTATTGCTAAGCGTGTTATTTAGTATCTTCAAAGTCTTTATAGCTGTTAACGCGGTAAACACAGACCGAAATGTTATTGTGAAACGTTGGCAACGGTATTCCGCACGGTGAATGATCGGCGACGATCGGTCGGTGCCACGTGAGAAAAGCCGTTCTTCTTTACGACACACAAGCGATCTCTCGTGAGCCCCGCGGTAGTACACGTATATCAATGCGAAACCGGTCGAGCTATTATTTTTTTATGACGTAATTATCGTCAAAGCCTACCCTGGATTGGCCCGGGCTTGAAACTGTTCTCTCTTTCTCTCTCTCTTTTTCTCCGTTGCTTCTTCCTGTTCACTCTCTATCGCCCAGCTTCTTCAGTTTCTTTCTCTTTTTCTCTTGCTTTCCCCTCTGTTGTAATCGCTCAAGGCAGACCAATCTTCGACGTTCTGATTTTGTTACAGACTGCGAGAGAGAGTTTTAGACCCACGTAATTTCCACGTTATTAATCCGCTCAGGGTCGTGCTGCATTCCCATTTGCACCCGAGCCGTCGCACATCCCGGTCGATATATACACAAAGGACTTTTCCTCGATGATCGACGTAATCATGGTTAGGTTGATTCGGATTACTCCCAAGATTCTTATATATACACAAAGTACATATTCAATAAAATATTCTCTATATAATAAAATATGTACACACACACATACACACAATGCTGAACTACGCTTATTAAAACGATCAATATTTAACCCTTAATCACGGACATACGAAATACGGAACGTTAACCCAGACGTGTCGTCCTCCAGACTACTAGCTTTATTGCGTCTGAAACATGGAATAATTAAATTGTTTGTAGCTCCTGTTATCAGTTAAAATACGTACCTCGGAAACAGGAAAAACTCAAATGTTTAATAATTAACTCGTAAAAAAATACATATATTTCTTTTACGCGTCGTCTGTGAGACGACACATCGTGGTTTAGGGGTTAAGAGCTCTCGTTATTGAAATCACGTAGCCCTATATTTTTTCATAACTCGAAAATATAAAATAACTGTATAAATTGTAAAAACTGTATAACTTAATAATGATAGATGTAACCGAGAAAATATTGACACAGTAACGATTTCGAGCACTATACAAATATGTTGTTTGAAGGTGTTGTAAAGAGGATGCATCCTTACAGAGAATTTAATAACATTTCGTAAAAATATAATTCTTCGTAGATTCGAAGCCGCTATTTCATACTCTGTTAATTTTTCAAGCTTTCTCCAAATGTATTTTACAACACTCAGCATTATTTTAAAGTAGCACGAAACTGTGTGATGAAACAATTTAAAAAAAACAGTAGCTTTTAACGCAAGAATACATATGTATAAACGACAAACTAATGTCGGCGATGTTTTGAGAGGCGTGTGTTAAAAATACATATCCTCTCCTGCAGCGGATACAAATGCATTAGGTTTACAGTTAGTGTATTCACTTCTACATACAAAATGTACGTATGATATCATCTTTATATTTTTCAAATTATTCATATTTGAAATCGCTTTGTCGTACCTTCCTTCTTTTTAATTTGAAAATAAAACACAGGAAAATCTGGTGAGCCAAGAGAACCCTTTTCGCTATACAAAAGCATAAGAAAGAAAACGTATGAAAAACAAGCTTATAAAAAGTATTTTTTGTTCGACGTACAATTTCCACGGGAATTTATTTCTCATTTGGCGGGGCTTTCGCGCACGGAGGAAGAAGCGCCTTGCCGTTTTCATTTTGACGCTGCAATCAAAATTGTCAAAATTGCATAATAAATGACACAGATCGTACAAAAATTCGTGAATTTCTTTTCACCTGAAACTACCTCACTGTTCACTTCAAAGCGCATTGACCGACCGACTGGGTGTGAATGAATGCCGGATGGAAAATACAATTTTAATGAAATCGCACATCGAATTACCTGCAGCCTTGTTTCCGTCATACAGATTTCATTTCTCCACCACTCGTTCTGACATATACATTGTTTTATCATAATCTTCTTAACGCTACTGTCACAAAAAGCTGTCAAATCCGCTTACACGCAAACGCGATCGGAATCGGACGATTATTCGTCGCGTTACTGAATGAGCAACGAGAGTTGCTCCGCAATAGAACGCGAAAAACTCATTAACTCGTTCGCCAATAATATTACACGAAGCATCACGTTTATCCATACGATACTGATTATAACTGTACTGTTAAAGTTTTATTTGTTATCGCATGATTACCGATTCTCGCGTTATCACGGTATTACGCGCTATACCTTTTATACATTTATTTTCGTAACGGTTGCTTTGTACAAGTTATAAAATATGAAATTGTCTTCGTTAATATTAATACATGAAACGTGTACATCGATTCAATGGAATCGTCAGCTACGGTGGTTCCGTAAATATTATACATGTCATAAATGTATATAATCATTTTATATAGATATGTACGTACACACACATATTTTTCCTAATTAAAATATGCATAGGCTTCCGGCGTATATGAAATCGGTGTACAGTAACGCGTACATGTATTCGATTATTCGCTGTATACATGCAGCTGCCACTCAGGAAATTAACTGTCAAGATAGCTTCAAAGCTATACATTCTTTGACTCGGCCGCGGCGGTTGTCGATCCACGGGTGCACTGAATGAGAAGAAATACAGCAAGTCATTATATAACGAATGGGTGATACAACGAGGACGGTGAAGGTGCGACGATAAATTTAAGTTTAAATAACTCTTTAAAGACATATTCTATTTACCGTTGTATGATCCGGGAACTGAAAGAAGATCAAACTGCAAAATAAACAATACCATCGCATTCTGATGCTTTAAAAGAAAAAAAACACAGATAATAATTTCCAGTCGAGCTTCGTGTAATTAATTTTTTTCTTCACTACTTTCCGAATTTCCGATAAATAATTTTCGAGCAGCAAAAAAAACATTTATCGCGATGTATGTATTGTTACAAAGAAGCGGGCAGGCTTAACTTGTTTCCCAGAGTGTACCTGCTGGTGTGAAGACCTTCGGCAGTGCCAGGTGTTTGAGACTACCTGCTTATATTTAGAAGAGATTTTCTTCCAAGGTAGAAATAACTCAAACACTAGCACTGCATTATCGCTATGTTATCGCTAAGTAAGGTCAAGTAATTGCCAATAAATTTTCTCATTTCCGTTTTCACACTTAATCTTCTGTAATTTTAAACACGTAAAATTTATTCCAACAAAATTATTACACGAAAAAACCTGATCGCTTTGCGCTAAAGCAATTAGAAATTTTCGAAGTGAAAATTTTCACTCCTTGCCCATAAAAGAAATTATGTAACAAAACAATAATGTTGTCGGGATTTTGTTTCGTTGCAATCTACTTTCGCGTTATTTCATCGCGGCGTGCAACACCATTATTAAAATTCAAATTAATTTAAATTAATCTGTCGCCCCTGTTTCTGTGTTTCATTTACTTGGACGATTACAAAATCTCGAGGCATCTTTGTGTCATCAGGTAGTATCACACGTAGGTCAATGACTCAAAACTATTCGAGGACATAAAAACCGCATATGTACGCGCAATCGTGATTGCGATCGCGAGTGTCTCTAAAGTGGAAAACCGAATGACGACGGCGGTCGCATTCGGTAACCGATAAGATAGTAAAATCGGCAGTATCGATCGCTCGCGACTCGTTCCTGCTGATCGGGTCGCGAGGTTCTCGGCATCCACTCATGGAATGTCGAACGATCCGAAAAACCTTAAGACCAGGTCAGGTCGAATATATCGTGTCATGATATCAAACTATGTTTTTCATCAAGCTCGCAACATACATATTTCGAGAGCTACTTTTATGTATGTATATACATATGTATGTACATATATATGTGTATGTGTGTGTGTGTGTGCTTGCGCGTGTGTGTGTATGTGAGCCATAGAAAGAAAAAGAATTTTTTTTCTACGAATGCAGGTGTGTGCATGTTCTTCACCTTTTTCATGCTCTGCTTACAACGTGAGTGGTGACGAGTCTACGTCGGGTTACAGCGGACTCGCAGGGATACTTACGAAAAAGTGAGTGGCATTTCGGGGTGTGTTTACGAACAAGCTCGTGCAAGCTATAACGCGATTCTCAAACGGAACCCAGCTAGATTTGCACCGTAATCGAGTAAGCGCCGTCTGCCTCTACGGTGGAATTATTCAGCGAGGCAGGAACGCGCGCACATACACACACACCATATGAATTCGAGTCGAATGAGTGCCACGAATGAGTGGTGGAAGTCGAACGAGAAACAGAAAGAAAGAGAGGCAGCATTCTGCCTTGGTTACACACAGTGGCGCTCATCGGACGGACGAGACTAACGAGCAACAAAACGCGGTGTTGTGTCTGGATTCGTGATGCACGACAGAATTTTGATATGCATACCCCAGATAAAATATCGATGTTATTATCTATTGATAACGAGTAAAAGAATTATGTGTATATAATAAATATTAACGATATCAGAAATCAAGAAATGGTTTATCGCGAAATGGAAGGATGATTTTTTTGGAGGGAGGGGGAGGGGTCGATAATTCATATTGCAAGCTACGATGCGACATGGAGTAACGGTCGCGCTAAACTTTCTACTTCGCAGTTTTTCCAATTTTCGCGATGAGCAAAGTAGTTCTAGTAGGTTATCGTAAGCAAGCAGCCGATTATCGTAAATTTACCTGATCGTAGATCGGCGCTCCTATGCGTTAATGCGTGCACACGTGACGGAATGTTTTGCACATACATCGCATTGCTTTACGACCGCGCGCGCGACAGCGTGTTGAGATTGAGATACGACTGGTCACATAAATACGCGCCGAATCGCGTACGAGTTGAAGCTCGACACGTAAAAAAAAGAAATTAAGAAAAATGAAGCTGCGCATTTAGCTCCGCGAGGCGAGTGAATACTGCTATCCATCGTTTCGCCTCGTTTTTCTCCGTAAAATTAACCGCGCTCTCGAGGATCATCGTCTTCCGACTCCAGGATAGAGACGGGGACGCGGCAGCTGCTCCTGCACGTCAAATGCCGAGGCGTATAGTTGTGTTGCCTTTATACTTCGGGCGGCCTTTACCAGCATATTTATTGTCGTTCTCGAATTCACGATCCGTTACAGGCGCAAATGTGCCTGTAAGCCTCTCTCCCTTTCTCCCACTCCCTCTCACTTTGCTTCTGAAAATGAAATCTGCTGACGACGACGACGAGCACTTGATCTCGTTCGAAAGATAGTGACGATGATACCGTACGTTCTGAGCAAGTTATTCCATACTCGGTTTTTTATCTCTGAGATAGATAGTTTTCATTTATAAATGTTCAGAATTTAAATGCTTTGTTTTCGAAATGTATCCTCCAATACAAGAGTATTTAGGACACATAATGTATATGTATTATAGAACGACAGCTGGAATGTTTGAATTGGGAAGCTTTCCAAAAGGTCACACGATAGGTTCTCCGGTTTCGATCATTGACAGAACTGTTAAAAAGTTTTCTCCGATTCTTCAGATAAGCTAATATTTCATTCTAAAAAGCTAAAACGCCTCAATCGGATACTGACACTATGCATTCGAAGTACATTAATCAATACTTATCGACGACGCTTAAACGTATCTGTTCGACCGGCGTTTTCAGGACGGACAATGGCTAATCGTCGGAGTCACCTGTCGCCGTCGTAATCTCACGGGGTGTAATTAACGAAGCAGCATTAACATGAGCACTCGAATCGAATGGGTTAGAGACATTCACTCAAAGAAACATCTCTTCAACGTCTGATGTGTTGTACGTTGATGATGCAACAAAGAAGAAACCTTACGTCTCATACTCGAACATCATTATTATAATTGAGAGGCAATAAGACGCTACGTGGGGCGTGTTTAAGACGAGCAATCACGATAAAGATAACAAATTCCTACTCTCTGAAAGTGAATCAGTGTATTATCACTGGAAGATGTAAATAGTCACTAATGATAAGAGTTATAAGTATAGCACTGTAAATCAGTAAAATTTCACTAAAAGAAGTAGTTAGTAATATTAACTGTTTCAATCAGTAATATTAGACTACTAGAAACAGTGACTTTAAACAACAAAATCAGTAATGTAAGCTGTTCAACTCGGTAAATTTCAATAAACATACACATCCACTAATAATAGTATAACCTCAATATTATACTCTTCTATTCAACAATTTAACTGTTACAATTTTACTACGTACAATATGTGTTATAATTTACAGTTATATCGTTGAAATTTATAATATTGAGGTTGTACTCCTATTAACTGGTTATATATTTGCATTTCGTACTACGTATTTAGCACTTCTTTTGTTTAAAACGCGCGACACCGTGTGGTATCATAGCAAAATACAAAATCAGCATCACCGACAGATAAATTATTGATTTTACAGTGAAATTTTACTCTCTCTCCATAAAATAAGTGAGATATAAGATGAAGAAGCAAAAAGTAAGTTCTCTACTAAAGATCAGTGAAATACTTACTGATTCTCAGTGAAATCCTATTTTACTGTTTATATTAGTGATATTTTCACTGATTCACTTTTAGAGAGTAATTTATCTAACATTCCTACAAATTTTGAAATTTATATGCCGAAGTGTTATATATGTTGTACAAGACTGCATATCTTATTTCATAGTGAGCTCAACTAACAATATCATAACTATTTATTATAGATAACTAGATTTATTCTAGTTATACCTTGAAAATTCAAGTCTCCGTTAATATTGCCTATACATTTATCTTCAGAAAATATCCTTGAATGCATATAAAGATTATAATCCGCCGTAATCTAAAATTTATGGAGGTGCTTTTTCTGCATGCAATCCTTCGCTGCATTGATCGGGGTACGGCTTTTAACAAAATGCCAGATGTTGCATAGTTACTGAGCTATACGGAAACGATCGTGACTATACGAAACTGACTACCGGAAAAAGCAGGAACGTTAACTCAATAATGCACAAAGGCAATGTAACGTCAACGATGTGTGCTACGTTTGCGAGAACATGAAGACAGATAAATGTAACCAACGAGATAGAGTCGAGTCTTCATGCATGTGCTGCTTCGTACATTGGCCTTATCATTTTTCCTTACAACCAACGATATGTCAGAGTTCTAAAGTAAAAAATTAGAACAATCTGCGTTTTGAGCGTGCAATCTTTTTTTCATGGAAGAGAATCGCATATATCCTTATTCTCCGTAAACCTATAAAAACGGTCACGAAGTTTAGATACGAAGTTCAGAAGCCGACGGCATTCGATGTTCAAATAGAAGTTGGGAAACTGTCACGTAAACTTTTATACTTTAGACCGCTTATTTCGCCTTGCGACAATACCATGTATCTAGTACATTATAGAAGTCACACAGAACAACGATATCGTTTAACTATATGAAACGAGCGATTTCAACGACAAAATACGACGTTCACTAATCGACATTTTTGCGTCGAGATCAATTTACAGAGGAGAATAGAATGTCGCTCCCTTTCTCAAAATTGTGTCTCTCGCAATTTCGATTTTTACGCGCACGTCATTATAACGCGAGTAAGTATATGACTTAACTTAAAATAAATATAGATACGATACACACAAAACTCTTTTTTACATATTTATTTAAAACGCAATCTGCCGATTTCTCAATAAATTCCATCCAACATTTCGCCTCTCAAGGACAAAATGTAGAAAGAACTGGTTTCTGATCGTGCATCAAACTCGTTCCGTAACAGAATACGTTGAAGAACCCTGCCGTTCGGAAAATCGACGCGATTCAAGCATCACGACGAAAATTTACGTGTAACTAACGTTAGCTCAAGAATCAAACACGGCGCAATCTGACTCAATTATTTCACAAAATTGCAGATTCACCTTGCCCTTTCCATGCATTCCTCCGTTCTGTCATTACCGTCGCGGACTGTCAATGATAACTGTCAAATGAGAGACGAAAAAAGAGCCGCAGAAGCATCCAATTATAGAAACCCGGTGCTTTTTTCCTTCGGCACATTAACGACACGTCTCACTGACACAACCGCGGCGGAAAAACACTCATTACGCGTCCGAAGGAAAACTGGTGCGCGATCATTCGGTAAAAGCGGGGAGACAGCGGGCGACTTCCCGCGTCTTTATTCTCGCTTCGGTGCACAATTGAAGAATTCCTTTGAGCTTCCCTCCTTCCACGAATCACCGAGCCACGATGTACACGCAGCGCAACGAGAGAGACCGGGCGTCGTCAACGACGACGTCGGTTTGTTGACACTGCACGTAGACACGGGCGTGTTCCCTCCTGATACTCACACACGCGCGTACAAACACCGGCGCCAGCAAAATAAACACCCGAGGTGCTACGGGGAGTATCGAAATATCGTAGCGAGTTTCCACGAAAAAGTTCAAACGCGCCTTCACAGTTGGATAATGGGTTGTCTAATATCATGCCTGTGTTAAAGCCGAATCAAAGCCGGATGGAATTACGTTGTGGCTACTTGAATTGTTTGCTGGAGCGTTGCGCGTAATCTTATATGTTATACAAATTGTGCGTAAACAATGCGTCAACAATGCATAATTTGCGTGAGAGAGAGAGAGAGAGAGAGTTACGATGCTTGTTTTTTTCCAGGTATAAAGCCTTAATATAGCGAGAGAGAGAGAGAAAAAAGAGAATAAACTTACTAAAATTGTTGTTTTTTTTTTTAAGCTCACCAGATATCAAGTGCACGTAATGTCGAAACAAATTCAGTTACGTTAAAGTCAACATGACATGTCGCATCGCATGCGTGACACGCGAGAATTTTTATAACAACAACATTATCTTTATTGTAACAAAACTCGTGTAACATTGGCTTTTTACTCGCGTAACAGCGAAAACATTGTTAGAAATATCGGTATAATTACCGTTGTAGTAACTTTTACAAATAATTTAAATGTGGGGGGGCATTGTGTTTTATATTATGTTCGCCCGGTTCGACGTTAAGCGCGGAGTTAAATAAATTGCGCCGAACGATGTAAATGAATTTGCGTGCGCAGCGTCATGTATTAAAATGGACCGCGAAAAAATATATATACATATACATGTGCATATCCGCGGATTTTTTATCAGCGTGCCAACTGAATTTAAATAGAAACGAACGACATTTCGGATGCATTCGTTCAAAAAAGCGACGAGAATCGAACGCGGAGCGTCAAACAAAACGTGTTTCATTCAAAAATCATTGCTCATTCATTTTGCTCGGTGATAATAACGACCATAAATAAAAGCGACATATCATATCGCTGGAATGATATCGCTCCGTAACGAATCGTTATCACAACGATCAAAACGCCCAAAGCTGTCGGCGCTGATTCATAAAGGAGTCTCGTAAAGAAATCTCAGGTTTTATCACGCGAGTCAAATGCTCCGGCAGAAAGCGCGACGCGCAGTTTTTCCCTCGATACTGCTCGGAAAAAGTCGGAAGAGCAATAAAAAAAACCGCTCGCTCACCGAGTGACGAACTCGCTCCGAAATTTGTACGGGGACGAGACAGCGCGTCGTTTAAATTATCCCGCCGCGTGACCTACGCGCCGCTGTCGGCTGCAAAAAAAATAAAACATTCGGACAAGTGAATAATGGAGTTTCCGAATCGAGACCTATCGATCGTCCTCCAGTTCTCGATCGTTAAGCCTTGTGTCCACGATACCAGAAATCGGTCCGAGATGTCGATCCGAGAAATATGTAGCCAATCAACTTGCAGTTTTTATGGAAAAGAGGCAATTTTATTGAACACTTGTCGGATCAAGCTCTCGGAGCGATTTCTGGTATCGTAGACACAAGGCTTAACCCTCCCGGCGTTATCGTTCCGAGTTTTTCTCGACATGCGAGAGATCGCGAGGAGCAGATCAAAGAGATTTCGATCGTTACTCGAGGACGCCATCTTGTCCGACGAACGAGATCGAATTGTCAGTAGATCGAGGCAATGACCGCGTAAATCACCGTATCGTCACCAAAAACGCTCTCTGCGATTCGTAAATTAACGCGTCCCGCTCGCTTCCACGCCGATCTCGCGCATTCCACGCCGCGCGGCGCGTCCTTTGTCTCGCGCTCGAGGAAAATGAATCGGGAAGAGACACTGACCTTGTTGCGCTGCGATTCCTGCGACGCCGGCCGCGTCCCTCGCAGCGAAAACACAGCGGAGCGGAGTCCTCCCCGCCACTCGGTATCGTGTGCTTCAGGTAATCCAAATTCCGCGTTAGGATAATACACCACTGGTCGCGTGCTGTCTACCGAGTCTCACTGAAAAGCAAGTCTTACATTCGCGCACCGTACGTTAGAGAACGAACCGTGTCACTGCACTCTGAAGTTAGCTGCGACGAACCGCGGAGCGTGAAGCGATCTCTCCGGAAATCCACTTTTGCTTCTCTCCAACGACGCGATATGCATTCACTCGAGCGTCGCCGTGCGACTCCGCGAAACGCACGCGACAATGATCACATCGGTGACGGATCAGTTTCGGAGCTCTGCCTCCACGTGGAAGCGAGCGACCGCCGCGAACATACGTCCGTCAGGTCGGAACGGCAAACCGAGACTAGCGCGCCGTTGCGGACGCCGAGAAAGGCGAGCCCCGCGAACCTAGTAGATTCGCGCTGTCTCTCTCTTTTCCCCGCCAATCGCCTTTTACTCTCTCGCTCGCTCTCTCTCTCTCTCCCCACCGAACGCGATCCCGTTTCTCTCTCTCGCTTGCACTTTAGCCTCTTTCCCCTCGATCGCCGCGACCCTTCCCCATTCCTCTCTCGACTCTTCCTCCCCGCACCGTCCCCCTCTATGATCTGTCGCCCTCCGTCCCGTTCCTCACCTGCCGACCGCCCGACGCGCTCTTCCACGACCGGCGACGATCCCTTCTCTTCATGGACGATCTCTTATGCCGGTCGGACCCGATCCCTTTTCCAACCGTAGTCCGGTGCGAACACGTTACTGCGTGCACCGTGCCCCTGTCAGCGTTCCCCCACGCTCGACCCCTCTCCAAGTAAAACTCCCCACGTCATGCATCGTTGCTCTCGTACACGCGAGTTCGAGCCTCGCGCGCTTCTTCTCTCTCATCCCCTCCTCTCACTATTTTTGTCTCTCTCTCTCTTTCTTCACACACGCCGGCCGGCCGACCCCACATTACGATGCGTTTTGCCGTCCGCAATCAACGGTCGACGCTTGCGACTGGACGGCGGGTGCAAAAAAAGGGAGTCGGCAAGTGGGATTTAAAACCAGGAGCGTTTGCGTTTTGCCGAGACTCGGCTCGAAATCGGCGCGAAAATGTGCCCTGTTGCATCGAGCAGCGTAACTCGCTCTCTCTCTGAAAGAGCCGGTTGCACAATAATAGGGAAGCGCTGATAAACTCTCCGTTTTTGTCAGTGGATAAGTGGTTTTAATGGAGAGCTCGGCCGTTTATCCGTGTCGATGCGGCGATGAAGAGAGAACGTTTTTGTCAGTCGATATTCAACGCGACGTGGATGGAAGTGGTTTTAATGGAGAGCTCGGGTACAAATTGTTGCGCACTTTATAAATATATTGGGATATGTGCGCAACGGAATAAGTCCCGGACAATGCTCACGGGAAACCACGTCGAGGAATAAATTTGCATCGTCAGATGAGGGAAAAATTTTCCAAAGATTTGTCGCATCTTATTTTATACACACACGATCTATGATACCATTTGCTAAAACGCGCTACCGCGTGCGATTGCTAATAATGAAATAATAACAGAATAATGCAATAACAAAATTGAGTTTCATATATTCGCACAACACAAGAACGTACGGGTAAATATTATCTAGTTCTGCCGTCATCTTTGAACAGCTCATTATAAGCAGATTACGCGAAAACTAAAATCATCGCGATAATATTGCCGATTTAGCAAACGCCATTGTTTCATAAAGCGATAAATAATTGCTCGGTGAGAGGAGGTATTGTGCTGTTTTTCGGTAATCAGGCGTGAATAATAATGGTTAATCGTGCATGAAACGCATATGAAAGTATATACGCTTTGTTCTGTTTTTTAATGCACTGAGGTTCGTATCGATCGAAGCATAATGTATTTTAGAAAAGCTACCGCAAATAATTTTAAAATTTTCTCTTCTCGTGACGTTACCACGATGTGTTGAACCGCGTAAAAAAAAAGAAAAAAAAATTTACAGCTAATATTTCTAACGTTCACTGCGCCAGCGAGTGACACGAATTGACATCCAGTTATTTTCTTTGGAATTTAATACGATTGTCAACGATCGTGAATATATATTGAACAAGAGACTCGACGTTGAACGGAACGAATGTTACCACCGTCCGCGAATTGTTTATAGAGGATAAATTTTCAGAATACGCTCTAATTGACTCGTAAATTTTGCTCGTGCAGTAAATTATACCTGCGACACTATGGTACATGCGTCCGCAAAAATCTACGATATTATAACGGTCTCTCGACGTGTGTTACGCTCGACCTATCACGTTTCCGGAAAAAGGATTTCACGAGAGACGACATTTACGTCGTCGTGTTAGCATTTAAATTCACGCACGGCGTCAAAGATGCAGGTGGCACTTTAGACGACTCTAAATTGCGTCCACAGGCAGACAAACGCACGACCGCAGACAGTCCTGTGTTTGCCCTGGTAGTTGCCAGTGACTAAGCTAACGGAGCCAGCCATGTACCAGGAACTCGCAGAAAGGGACACGAACAGAAGTCCCCCCCTCAGTCCTCTGTTCCACTATCCCCCGCCGTTCTTGTCTTATCGGCGCCCCGTCGTCCATCGTGCTCGACATCTCACCCTCGCAGTCAGTTACGTTTGTGTGCGTGTGCTCGGACACCATTACCTTAATTAAGAGCGAAGTTTTCTCAAGCTGCCCGCGCGCGCGAATACTTCCTCCAAACTAAGTTCTCTATTGATTTTATCTTAATATCCTTAAGTTCTTCGTTCCTCCTTTTATTCCTCTTCCTCCCCACTCGAAGACGCTACGTGCCGCGACTAAATGGCTTTACATGCATAAGACGTTTCGTCATTAATGTCGCAAAACTTATCGCCGCCTTAATGAGAACTTCTCGTAACTCCATTTTTCTAAATATGACGCGCTACGCGGAGACTGTTTAAGAATTTTTTTAATGTAGTTGCGCATCAAGTTCAAAATTTACTCTCTTAAATGATTTACGATGTTACACTTTACTGCACTGGAACGGATGTTTTTATCATAGGATAATGATAAAATACTTATCTTCTTTAGTAAAAGTAAAATTGCGAAAAATCCTCCCTCATCACGTCCGTTATATAATATCTTTTCACGCGGGCTTCTTGTAAGAGATTTCGGATATCATTATTACCTTAGAGTGGCAATTTTCAAATTAAAACTGTAAGACATTATATATAGTATGAAGTTAATACCCTATGAAGATATTCACTCCAGTTATTTTATCGCATACTTTTATTTTTCATTTATATCTTTTGATTGACATTCTTTTTATTCCTAAACTTTATTTTTTCCTTTAAATTTTTTCTTAATGGACACAGAAGAAAACGATGTAAATTCGCTTATTTTTTGATCTGTTCACAAATGTTGTGGTAGGTCTAAAAACCAGCACTCGTGCTTGTGTTAGTTCTCTTTGTATTCTTAGATTCTTTTCAAATGTGTCTAATGCTATATCAATAGCATTCTAATGCTGTATACTGAAAATTCCATGAAAGAATAGATAAACTCTCTTTTTTTAAAAGAATTGGAATTCCAACCTCGTAAAAGATCAGCGACAAAGAGGAGGAAAAAAATTACATATGTATATACAAAGTGTTAAAGAAAGATTCAGGATTTTAGAAGATAGTATTCAGGTATTGGAGTTCTTTTCGTTGTTTTGAATAAAGTAAACTTCTAGTAACTTGTTCCTTTCTAGTGCTCTCGAGTAGATTATCTCAATGTAAGTAATAAATAAATTGTGTAAAGAATTTCATAGATGTGAGAATATAATTAAAATATATTTTACAATTAATAGTATAAAGTAATATTAGAGACATAATTAGAGACTAAATAATACATACATAATAATAAATTAATAAAATTAATAAAATTTTGTATTTAGCGAGATCTCGTTATAAAAATTTTATATAAAAATTATTAATATTTATTTTTTCTTAATGAAATATTTTTGTTTATTTTTTATCTATTTTTGTCTATTTGTAACTAAATATGTGGATAAATATACACAAGATATATCTCAATTCGAATAATCAAAGTTTACTAGTCGAATTTACGCAAGCAATTATCAAATTAAGCCTAACATTTCACATCATTTGTTTTTGACTCCCAAAGATAGCCAAGAATTTTTCTATTAAGAATCGCGGGAGTGAGTACAACGCGAAGACGTGAAGATGACGGAGGAGGAGATGGATGGACGAACGAGAGTAATAGAAAGAGTAGCGCTTCTCCAAGAAGTGAAGAGTGATCGAGGTAAGGGAGAGAAGATGGAGCCGAAGAATCAGTCGGTCGTGGTAGAGCCAGTCGTGGCCCATACTGGACTCAAGGCTATCAACCTCTAAGCATCCATTAACTACCAGCCGTCGAGGTGTACGGATCCGCATACGTGCACGCGCACACACGCGCGAATGCATGTACACATATGCGGGGAGAGACGGCTACCCATCCCGCGGTATTTCACCTTCGGCGTCCGCAATTTCGCGGTTCCAAGCAACAGTGCTGATTAGACCACAAACGTCGCTCCCGTTGCTGCGGCCAAACGCACAGCCGATGATGCCGAATGCGCTTCGTCAGATCGTTAAAAATTTTATTTTGCAAACGTATGCGCTTCACTCGCCGAACGTTCTACATGTTTAAAGCGAGGAATGTGCGATGGCGAAATGCCGAAATACCGAACGCGAGTTCAGAGTCGTGGTCACAAAGGTGCGCATGGACCAGCGCGATCCTCGGAAAGAGAGACGCCGCTCGAGAGCAACAAGTGAAAGTCAGTTTGCCACGGAACGTAGTCGGAATTCGTGTGCGGTGCGCACTATCTCGTTTCCCAGTTTGCTGCTTCCACGCAGTATAATCAGCCGATATGATCGATCGTATCCGTAAGATCTTGCCTCGCTTTGACCTCGCTATTGACCATTATCAGCTCCGATCGAGATTGGTCGATGCAAACGATCTCGTCGATGCGCGTCCATCCGTTTCCTGATCAGCGTGCGACGTCTGATGAATTCAATCTTGCCGAGCCAGTGGAATGGTAACTAGCGGGGCGCTAGTCTATCCGTTCACGCAGAGCTCGAACAAATCTGGCCGACAAAAACTGGCCGGGCAGGTAAGCGGTAGCGAAATACCTGACGCCGTAAGGCTAAACGCGGCGTGGTAGACACTGTCCTAGACGGGGCCGTTTCGCTCGATGCGAGCACGTTTTCTTCGACCGCGAATACCATGCATTAACGAGGACGCGAGGTTGGATTGTTACCTCGTCGCGTATGATTTACAGCGACTTTAAAGATGAGATTGGCCTTTTGTTGAGTATGCGGGATGTAACGACGGGACGTGATGCCGACGTGCCGAATAGAATTGAGCTGCCGAGGATTTTTGCGAGATTAACCCTTTGAATGGCGCGTCAAGGAAATCTTCGAGATCGCTTTAAACTAATTCACGAAGGATGCGCAATGTCGCGATAAAATAATTTTGGCTCAAAGAGAAATAAATATAATTTCCTGGTTTACGTTAATTCGAAAGTATAGGTGTATATGCGGCTTGCGTCCGACTTCGATCGATTCCAGAAGATCTCGTTGGGATCGTGACCTTCGTTCGGTCATTATAGCTGCCATAAATCATACGGGAAAATTACATCGCGGACTTCTCGTGATGAGAGTATTACTTGCCGACGCGAATACGAGAATATTCTCGGTGAAATCAGACGAACTAACAACCTGCGTGTACCGAAGTTACAGCTCTCGCTATAAAGATGGCATAGATACGCAATCACGATACTTACGTTCGCGGTTTCGACGCTAACGAGGAAATTTCGATTTAACGAAGAAAATTTGTGTTTAGTATCGGGAGAAGGTGTCATAATGGGAGATAAGAAATGATCGGACTTAAGTGTACCCTGACGAGTGTTTAATGATCGACGCGAACTGGGAAACAGTCTAAGAACGAATAAAATCGAGCCTCGTGCTCGTTGTTACTGTACAAATCGATATTATCAAAATTAGAGCATCATTTACGTCTGAAATTTCCAATTTTCGCAAAACACGGTGTGCCGGCGATCCGGCAAATCGTCATATTTTTGATTCCCGTACACTGATTACATTATCATTCATTTTATAGCGCCGGATGTTTCGCTCGTTTAACAATCACAATATTTTTTGCTCACTTGCAATTTGCGGATCTTCTGATTTCGAATTGAATTAATTTCTGCCATTCGGAGTTTGGCCGTAAACAATCAACGCGATTATCGTAATCAAAGGCCACACCATTTGCTCATTCACACCAGTCGCAGCGGCATGACATGGGTATAGTACGCATGCAATTGTTTCGCTGACAGATGCCATATGGTGCATTGATTAAAACTGCACTCATCAGACGAGACCACAGAATTTGAAAAATCGAAGGCTGATTCTGTCTACGAAGTATCGTTGATTAAACCGACAATGGTCACAGCTGGCTGGTTCCGATTTGTGTAGAAACCATTTGTAGAGATTTAACGAGAAAATAACGTGAAAATTTTTTTTTTCGGAACGCGTTACAGTTTCGTAACTTTTGTATGTAGGTACTTTTATGACCGAACGACGCGATAGTGGTTTAACGCGTAGTGAAAATATAGGCTAAAGCTGATCACACACACTTTCCGTAACAGTAACCGTAAGTGTATTACGGTCGGTCAGTAAGACCGAATCGTGCAACGTGATTGGTCGAAATTTTTACGGCTTTTGTTACTGAAAGTGTGTGTGATCAGCTTAATGCGCCTTGCACAATTCTATTTACATTTTACGATTTATTTCCAATGATGGACGCTCTGTAATATCAAGCAGCTTTCTGAGAAATGTAAAAACTCCAAACGAATCTTCCAGACTCGCTCGAAACTTCGTTTGGAGCATAACTATTCCCGTGTAACAAGTCACCGAACTTCGTTCCTGGAAACTCGATTACGTTTTGAATAAATTAACGAGTCTTTTCCGAGCACGCTCGTTACTCTCACGGAAACTAGGACGCGACCTTCTTTGCGCGACAGAAAAAGAACGTCCGTGGAACGTCAGTTCGGAAAAGTTGTAGCTTCATGACACCAGCCTAACTTTGCGCCGCAAGCTCGGACGAGATGCTCGCAAGCAGAGTCTCTCTTGTCATCGTGCTGACAAATGGCTTCGCGCAAACCATCGCTGGATGCTAACGTAAACATCGTGCTGCAGATTGTTGCACGGACACACTTGATGCCAATACACGAGCGCGTAGCAAAGGTCGACCTATCGATGAAGCACCGCTCTACATCGACGGATCGATAAGCGTTTCGACAGCGGTGAACAATGACCCTTGCACGCTGGGGTGGCCTTTATTTTAGGTGAGAATGGCGGTCGGCAGGTGGAAAATGACAGTAAAAAGTTTTCCGAAAGAATTATGAATCTCTAGCGACGATGGCGGCGACGGGAGGATGTAGACCGTTCATTCATTCGTATCCCAACCGCGCTTTATGGGAATTCCGTCGGAAATATTTCAATACTCGCCGGAATAGCAGCCCCCTGCGGGGTCGGCTTGCTTCCGGGCTTCTTTCGTATTCTTTCTCTTGCGGCAGTTCTGTCACATTTGCTGCACAATAAGCCATGATACTTAGAACATCTTTCTCTCTCTCTCTCTGTCTCTCTCTCTCCCCCTCTCTCTCAGATATTCTTCAATCATCAGAATCGAAATCGAAAATCTAAATAAGCTAAATGAACCAAATTCGCATGAATTTGTTCTATAAAATTGGAAATTTCATATTTCCATGATTGCTTTAATATAAATATACAAATTTGTACAGTATTGTAAATTTGTAAACTCGTCTAAAGAATCGAGTTCTGTCGACTTTTCGATGGAATTATCCGGATAAAAAATTTACCTTTCCGTCGGGGATATACGAGGCGATATACACGATGCAAAGCGTTTCAAAGAGCCTACCGAAGAGTCGGATTACAAAGAAACCCGGAAGCGCAAGGCTAATTCTGAATTAGGTGTCTGCTTACAATCTGCTGTTGTTGCCGAGGCTGTGCACTTTATTTGTTACGAAGTATAGTGGCTCGCTGTAAGTGCACAAGTATCTGCACAGAAGCGGTTTTGCATCTTTAAATTCCTGAGAAGGTAGAAAAGGCTATTCAGAGACGCGCTTATTTGCGAGACGTTCGAAACAGAGCTTTTTAAGTAGATATCGTGCCTGACTGGTCCACCCACCTACCGCACACATTGCAAGATTCACAAAACCTACACATCTGTGTCTCCAGTATACGTATTTATACGTACATGCACATGCCTTAAGAGTTTAATAAAAAGAAAGATATAGATATTTCAATAACCGGTTCTAAGGATTCCTGAAATTTTTAACGACGTGAGAGAATAGCATTTTTGTCGAGATTTTGTAAAGAAATTATTCGAGAAAATGGAAGCGAAACATGGATCTTTTTTTTATATAAGACGCCGAATTAATTCTAGTGAATTGAAAATAAGGTGGATTGGAAATTCCTTTAATTGATTTGCCTCGTACTACGTTTAATGGTCCAGTGAATAGCATAACTTTCAAATGTAGCACCACATTTCCGTAATGTTATACCAGAGTAAAATTTCAATTTTCCGGGCCATAAAGTATACACTGCGTAGGAGAGCCCACGAGTAGATCGCAAGCCGAACGATCTTCTAAACGGATATCGATGAAATGGTATATCATCTGTATTAAAATTACAGTAATTTTCTGATGCAAGAGAAATTCCACCGTTCCGAACTTACGAGCTCCATCATATTATTTTCTGTACTCTTTGCAAAAAAGCGTTTTTAGCGGCTATATTTTTTTTAACATTGCATAACGTTATAACTAATTTTTTTAACGAAATCTGACTTCCTCGCAAAGTGTAATGTAGTTTTCAGTTTGACAACGAATGAAACCGAATTACGGCTAAAGAGGAGCAAAAAAGAGGAGAAAGCGAAAAGAGACAGACAAATCAAGCGTGCATAATCGATGTTCGCCGCGAGAACTCTTCATAATCCAGTCTCGATTCACCTCTCGAATCTCATCGCGGTATTAATCAAGGCGTTACACTTTCTATAATCTCCAAACCAAATTCCAAACAAATTATCCCGGGATCTCGGTGGACAAGCAACTCGTGGCGTTTTATAAATGATCCCCGCGGAATAAGGAATTGCGAACATTAGTAAAGGGTTGTCAGCGTTTTCTGCGCGGCGTATCTGCCGCAGCAGCTGCCGTTACCGTCTCCGAGTGAGGAGAATTAAGCAGTCTTAAACGCTCTTTGATACCGACGTCGACATTTTGAAATATTTTTCTGCGCCGTACTGCACTACCGCGTTGACGCCTTCATTTTTCACAGTGACTGAACCGGCGTCGTAATAAAAGTGTTGAAAAATGTTCTTATTGTTTTCAATGAAATTTCTTGCAGTTCGGACGCCATAGTTACATATATTGTATTACCGGTTATGAATTATTTCATATAATTTTTCACCGTAATACGTGTAATTTTGCCGTGCGATCGATATTTGCTTAATTAGAATATCTGTCGTTCCAAAACTACCGGCGATGCGTTGAGAACACACTTGTATTTTCGACATTATAGATTCTTCAATAATGTTCCAGATGGACACATAACCGAGATACACGCGAATAGTTGACAGGTAGGCGTACCGGAATATGAATTTATGTATGATTGACATTGTATCATATAGTGGTTGATTACATATCAAGATCGATGGCGTTTCTTAAATATTGTATAACAATATATACGTCGCTTTTTGTGAATAAATGTTACATGGTACACTATTATACTCCAATTTTGTTAATCGTATATCAAATATGTGCGGACTGTTGCACACCACAAAACATTATTAATAGCTAGATTAATCGAAGTCAAAGTTACAAAAATGTTGAAATCGTGATAGTTTTTGAGTAATAAGCAATCAAAGAGATTTTTTTCTGATGATATTTACAGAAGTAATGATAATTTTATGCAAATACTTTTATAACTGCAAACAAAGATAATTTTATTCTTTACCTAAGCGTTAAATTTAATACGCTATTGTGATCAGTTCATCGGCATTATTACAAAGGAACAATTATTATGCAAAGAGAATGTTCGACATGAATTTATTTTTGAAAATGTTAAATATTGTCAATCAATTGTCATTTATGACAATAAGTCGGCTGACTCGGTCTTGATGATACCTATCATTAGTATACAGCGCGCTGTTACGTACACAAGGTTTTACCGTTTTATCATTTGCGCTCCTATACTCGAAGTTACAGTGTCACTCTACGTATCGTCGCGTTATTTTTTGAAACGTGATTGCAACAATACATTAAAAAGTGTATTGAACAATAATATATTTTTCTATTGTTGTTTTAATAATCGGTTACTATTCCACGAGATTAACAATTCAAGGCATTGCGCCAAACATATTTCCCGCGATTTATTCTTCAATAAGTTTGAAATGATTGAAAATAAGAATCTTAAACTGTTTTAATGTAATTTTTCGTAAGATAATATATCTACCTATGTGTATCTATAGTTATATCTTGAATTTATAGTTGTATCTTATAGTTAAGTATATCTTGAACGACGTTTAAATCCAAATATATTGAATTTCTTATTGACCTAAATAATCCAAATTATCCAATCTTATAGGTTTAAATGTATTGTGTATGTATTTGCATTTTTTATGGTGTGTGTGCGTGCGTGCGTGCGTGCGTGCGTTTGTGTGTTTATATATACATGTATAATAAAGCTATAGTAATAAAATGGAATATTGACACTTTTTAAATTTAAAATTTTTACATAATTTTTTATAAGTTTCTTATATGAGATGTTTCATATCTTGAACACAAAAATACAAATTATACGCGATATTTATATATATTTTATTCACTTTTATGAAAAGTAGAAAAAATAATGTTTTGAATAAAAAATAAAATATTTTAAATAAATTAAATAAACGAAGTAATTAAATATAACTAATATTTGTTAACATCACAGAAAAATAATTAATATTTGTTATAGTGTAAATATTGAATATTTATTATCCTTTTTATCTTATTTTCTTTTTATTCTTTTAAAATTAATTAAATATTATAAATTGATACATGAAAACAATTATATTCAGATAAATTTTTTAACTTATATAATATGTATTATAATCATAAATAAAAAATGAATATTTAAAGTATTTCAGCATACAGAGATCAAATATTAATATTTAATAAAAACCACACACACAATAATAATTATTACTATTTATTGTAATGTATTTTATTATATTGTAATGTGTTTTATATATCTATATATTATGCTTTTATATTGTACCATAATTTTAGTCTAAACTTGTCAGCTCATTCACATTTAATGATTAATAACTGAGGTTTATATTAGTTAAAATAATATGATATGAAATTCTAATGTAAACATTTTGTCGGAATAGATGAAGTTTTGATATAGATTAGAATAGATAATAGAGACAATTTGTTTTAAAATTAAAAAATTTTGATTTTGAAGTATATAGATATTGTACTATTAATTATGTTAAAAATAATTTTGATAGTATTCGAAATTTAATGATAAAATTACATATATGTAGAAATGTAAATTTATGAAAACGAATATATAAAATGTGTTTGCCAGAGAACGTGAAAAAATTTACTTTAATAACAATATAAATTATACGGGAATCTATTATTTCTCTGGATGTCATATCATTTATTTTAAATTTTTTACTTGTATTTTTAAGATAAAATTCATAACAATAAATTGATGAATTGGAAAAAATAGATTAGGTTTATTTGTATTTAGCAATTTTTATTATTTTTATTATTTTTTATTTTTTATTTATTAAATTCTGAACGTTATTGAAGTTCGATGTTTTTATTATAAAGTACAATTCCTTACATTCGTGTTTTTCTTATTATAATTAGAGAGTGTTTTTCTTCATTCATTTATTAAAGTCTGAACATTATTGAAGTTTGATGTCTTTATTATAAAATACAATTCCTCACATTCGTATTTTTTCTATTATAATTAGAGAGTGTTTTTTCTAATTAATTTAAAATTTTTTCAAAGACTGAAGATTTTAAAAAATTTTTTGTAATATAATGTAGAAGTGTAAATATATGAAGAAATACGAACTCAAATTACTTAATATTTTAATAAATTTTATTGCGAATTTGTATCAAATTAATATTTTAATACGTGCATGTAAAAAGATCATTAAAATATTAATTTTTTCGCGCATCATCACAGATCATAAAATCTTTATGCTATTCGCCGAATATAGAAAGAGTATTTTCTCTTTTCTATATTCTAAATCTTAGGACCGATGGATGATCAGAAGCAAGAAAGATAAGCTTAATTTGAAGGAAGAATAAAAAGGAGTTACATAAAATAAGTTGTGTATTACTAAATAATGTGATCAAAACATGTACAAGATAAACCTATAATTTTTCATACATACATATTTTTACACATATGCAATCATATATGTATAATCAGGAATAAAAACATGTCATCGAAATAAATCCTGATTGCTTACAAATTAAATACCAATTGTTTGCAAATTAATTAAATTAAAGTAGCTATAGTTTAAAGTCGCAAATTAAAATATACAATATTTAAAATCTCAAGTTGTTTTCTCTCTCTCTCTCTCCATATATCTTGATCGCGGATCAGTGATGATGCTGGATTAGTAGGCTCGCTACTGATCACATGGGATCCGCAATGAGATACGACTGCAGAATCGTCACAAGGATTGTAGATTAATGTACTAAGTACGGATACGGATACAATTGCGATGTAATTTAAGTGGATAGAGATACTATTATAAATCAAGTAGATTGAAATAGTATCAGCAGGAATAGTATATAATTCGAGTAGATAGTAATATCACAATTCGGATAGGTAAGAATTATATAATTCAAAAATGGGAAAAGCATAAGAATAATTATAAGAAAATGTACAAGAATAGAAGAATATAAGAAAATAGTGAAAATAATTATGATTATAATTATATAATAATATAGCATTATATAATAATAAATATAGCATAAATATAATAAATATAGCATTATATAATGCTAAATTTACTATAACATTAAATTAACTATATAAATGCTAAAGTTAGAAATATAATTTTACTTTAAATTAAATTATACAATTATTTATAAAATATATTAAAATTGCATGTAACATTATTACGTACAGACTGTGTATGATAAAGAACGTTTGCTAAGTTTAAAATATAGGCGTTTAAAATATTCAAAAATTTAGTAGTTTATATTTCGAATATTTCTTCGAAAGGATTATTAATAAACTCAGAAAATTCTTTTTACTCTAATTTAAATAAAATTGTAAAGATTCAATGAAACCAATGATCAAACATTAACTTTACGATGTTGCTTGTAAAATTTGTTTGGCTTTTTTATATAACATAATGGCAAAAATATTTAATAATATTATTATAAAATTTTGATTATTACGAATATCATATTTCAGAAGTATTGAAATCTCATTTTTTATAAACCATATTTGCAAATTCAACATTACATATCAATATTCACTAACAGAATTTTAAATTATGTATTTTATGTCAAATATTTGTTAGAAATCATTGCGAACACCATATTTTTTCACATTCTTGAGTACTGTCTTGGTGATTGGAGTTCTATTGTCTCTCGCTCAAATGAACGCTAGCGAATGGTTCGTACTGACGGGATGTCGAATCCTCTACAATCTTTATCATAGAAAGTTATCATTTTAGAAATTTCTTGTCACATTTTTGGAACCCATTTGTAATATCTAGCTCATTGGTTATTGAAAGCTGAAAATTCTTGTCTAGTATTAAACCAAATTATCTTAGCGGGTTCTGGAAGCAACAGAAGCAATGAATTACCGATAATCACCACATATTTTTCACAGTTTAATCACCGAATTAATTAAATAGTATATTATGAGATAAGACTTTCTTCCTCTCGTTCTTTTATTAGTGTTAGTTTATTAATATTTTAATATTGTCTTAACCCTTAAGTGCGCAGCTTTGTATATATGCAAGGCAACTTTTCCGTATTCCCTCTTGTGAAGTTCGAACTGAAAAACACGCGGCTTTGCACATAAAGGACCAAATTAGATTTTTAATCCCTATAGGATTAAAGACTTAAGGATTAAAGAAAGAAAACCTTTCTTTATGCCTTTTATCTGTAGGGTTTGATAAAGAAGAATTTTTTAAACTTTTTTTTTTAATTTATTTATTTTGAATAAGAATTTCTGATTATTTAAAACCATTATTTAAAATGAATTTTAGAATGTTATGAAAAGTTGCGCATTTAAGAATTAGTAACAAAAAAGATAGTAACAAAATGAACAACATAACTTTATATGCTTATTCTTATAAATTTTAATTATAATTAAGTGATAAATATATGTAAATTTAAATTACAATTAATTTGATATTTAATGTGTTTACGGTTAATTATATTTTATTTAACTTTAACTTTTGGTTTCTTTTAAAGAACTGTTTCCCGACATTGAGGACATCTCAAGATTAATAACAGATTTAAATAGCAAATTTATAAATATAGTAAAATATACGCGCAATCTGTAATATTTTTTTAAACAAATTTTTAATTATTGAATACAATTTTATGAACAAAAGATAATTTTTTCTGAATAGTTTTTCATGATTATATATAAATTAACTAAAAATGTGTGTATACCTGAAAAATCAATTGAAACGGATACTCCTGTATTGAGACAATTCGAATGGATTCTCTGTATCAGTGAAATATTGAATTTAAATGTTAAATGCATTATTGAATAACTTTATTCAAAAATTTTCTTACATTATGAAAATAAATTAATAAATTTTACATCATTGAATATAACAGTTTTCAAAATTCTGCTATTATTGGATTCTATCTGTCTCGAATAATTACTTATTTATTTATTTATTTATTTATTTATTTATTTATTTATTTATTCGTATATTTAATCATCTTTCTGTGAAATCCGTTCTATTAATGCCTTGTTTTTTAATAAAAAAATATATATTTCATAATAATAGGAGGATTATATTTTATCATGCAAATTTTGCTCTCGTATATTAAAACACAGTATTGAATATCGATTTACTTATCGCGAATATACTCGGGATTTGCATAATATTTGCGTTATATAAAGATTTAAAAAGCGATAACTATCGTTGGTTCACTACTAAAATCATTGCTATTGAAAGCGGTCCGGAAGATCCGGGATTTGTTCCCTTCTATAACGGGGCCTCTGATGTTCGACAGGTCACTTAACTTTCCTTCGTGGATTGATTCCGTGAGAACAGAAGCACAATAAATTCTTTTTTCTTAAAGATTATTTTTTTCAATCCAAAAAGAAGGGTATTATTTGATGAAAAGAAGGGTATTATTTTTTTCATGTTAGATATCAATCGGCGTTCCACTAGGCGGAAAGACCTTGGCTTGACCAAATTGTTGATCAATTGTTGCGAGTTATCTTTCACTGAACGCGATGATAACACGGTTTCTTACAATTTGCTGTGCTTTTTTAAGAACAAAGAAAATTTTAGAAAGTAAAGGTAAAAAGACACTAGATTTTGTACGTGTGATCGATCATTTTTTCGAAATCGTATATACACATGAAAAACACTGCATGACTTTCAAACCATATTCACTGTCGTGTAAAGCAATAGTAATTGTTAGAAGTTTACAACACAATTGTATCAAACATTAAAAAAGTCACGCGTATTACAAACGAGTCTGAAGAAATATTACCATTCATTTACTTGCATTCGTAAATTTTTAACCGCGTTTTGTATTTTATTTTGTTGTTGGTTTATATCGCGCGTGTGAAACTATATTTATTTTTTCATCTGTCTTTCCTTAATAATCTCGTAAAATGCTTTGTTACTCTTATTTGGTATTTATTCTTTCTCATATTACAGAAAGGATTGATAAATTAATTTAATTTAATTTTTGGTCACAGTTGTTCAAATTTTATTTTTTAAACTATATTTTTAAAAATTGATAAATAATAATAAATATTTCATAATTATATTATATAGTATCCATGGAAATTATTAAGAGTCATAAATTGTAAAAAATGATATATAAGGAATATATAATGATATATTTATATAAAAATGAATTATTAGGATTTTGTTATTGTGCGTATTTGGATATTCTTATTCTGCATTTCATCATTAAACAAAAAATAAATTTTAATAAAAATAATGATTTTTATTATTTTTAATAAAAAAATAATAAAATTTCTTGTATATACAAATAATGTTATATATGTATATATTTTATAATCTTGTACAAATAATGTTATTTTTTATAATATTGCATTTCTATTATTTTACATACTGTACTTTAAAGTCGTTTTCTGCAACGTTTTTATAACTAACAATAGTAGAAAGAAAGTGTGGAAAAAATAAAACGTAATACTTTAATGTAATATAAATTATACAAAAAATAATAAAATAAATTTTATAAAATTAGAACTTTATAGAAATTTAAAAGTATAAAATTAAAAAACAAAAAGTACAAGTATCATAAGAAAAAAATTTTTTACCGAATAAAATTTTAAGATTTAAAATTGAATCTTATTGAATACGATTTAGAATAGAATCGAATACGATTTAGAAAAATTCTGAGTTAAGTTTAATTAACTGAAGTGGAGTAGCTTGTATACTTAATATTTTCTATTATTAATTAATTTGTTAATAGCAACTGATTGCTATAATGTACATATACATGAGACACATAAAGTACATGTATCAAACGTATCTATACGAAAAGATAAAATCAACCGAATAGTAATATGAAGCAATATTATCTGAGTTGTGAAAATCAATAACAAGTGATAGATCAGTACATGTATCGTAGTTATAGATTTGAGTTCGTGAAGTCTAGCGCAATATCTTTCGCCAGCTTTGATCGATTATAACGGGAAAACTAGTGCTTCGACATTTTCATATCAGATTTTCAATCTTAATCAATTTCTAGACTACACCATTAAATGGCAGTTGAAGAGCATTTTATGTTTTATGTAATGTATTATATATAATATGGATTCATATATATTCGAGAATACAAATCAAAGAATCACTGGATTTGCGATAATAAGAACGCGATTCGTGCACCATTGAATAAATTCAAAGTAGTTCACTGTCGAAGCGATACACTTTCACTTATTTTCGTACTTTTGTTCTTTGCGATCGAAATGGTTTCGCGAGTTCTTTCACATCCGTTCATTCTATGATGTTCGAATACACCTCTGAGATTCCTACGGGTTTGAGGTACTGATCGCAGATCGGCGAGCCCCAGTAACAGATAATTAGACATCGCTATGTGGGAATGACGAAGAATCGGTGCATGGGTTCTGCGTAGACGCACACCCGTGGGGTACCATTATTTCACCGCTGGGATGTTCAAATAATTGAACGTTCGCCGATACGTGGCGGCGAGTTGTGCCGTATAACGGTTATTCATATGTTGCGAATCGTATCCTGCGGAAACGCCGAGTGCTTATATCAACCTGCGAGGCAACACGATGTCTATTTCAAACCGCTAATCTTCCTCTCTTGTCTATATATACCTCTTCTCTCTTCTCTCGTGCTTTCTTTCACTGCTTCACGCGTATACAATGTATCCTGCAAAATCTTTTAGTTAAAAAAATTTGTTGCCGATTTCTTTTATATAAAATTTTTGGATAAGGTAAACATTTTTCTGTTCAACATCTTTTATTCTCTTAACGTTAGCAGTTGGGAAAGTTAAGTTTTGAATTAAATGAGCCAAGTCCAATTAAAAGTATAAAGGACAGTTATTTATTTGTACTTTCGAGGCATAATTCGCTTATATTTATCGACATGGAATAGTTCCATGACTCGCTATTAAAACAACCGTCATTTTTATTTGTTCTCCAATATCTATGATTGAAAGGCTGCATCTGGCCGATCTGGGACGCCTTGTACGCGTGCATGCATTCACTTCCTCCCGCCTCTTCAGCGCAGTTAGCGATCGACTATCGATAATCAAGGTGTATCCGTAAAGCAAATAGCTGTTTTCTCAAGTGCCGATATCGGCCCGCCATTTTCGAAAGTGGGTACTCTTCGCGGTATACGAAGAGCCCGTGGGGCGTTATGAAAACGATTCATCGTGCGATGGACCAGGCACGCTTGTTCACGCATCGTACACGAAGCAAACGACTGTCTCATGAAGATCGGAACGAGAACAAGTGGTCTGCGTTCGATCAACGTGTTAATTACGCGGTGAAATTGCGACAGTCTTAATCGAAGGAGGTCGATCGTCTCCAACTCGTAAACATTGTCCCATCGGCGCATCGAACGACGATGGTCTCACGTGTGGATGGAATTGCAAAGCAAGGTGTGCGGAAAACGGGTACGATGCGCGTTCTCCGTAAGCCTGTGTACACGTTCGGGTAAGTGTGAGCAAATCGAGAGCGCAGGCTATAGTATTCAGAACCAAAGTATTCGGGGACTAAAGTGGATGGGTATACGTGATCGGGGTATCGATAGCGACCGCAGACTTATGGCGAGAACCCTGCGCGAATCGCCTCTGCCGCAATAAATGCGCCAACCGATATATATATGCCTGGGGCCGAAACGTGGCGCTGATACCAGGCCGGTCTTTATTTAATTAATGTAATCGATACGACCGTGTAAATGCGAACGCTTGTTTCTCTCGGCAAAGCGATCGTTTGCCCCCGGCCGATGGTTTGCGCGAGTTCGGACTTGATGTACGTATCTCACTCCTCGACGCTTGTACGCACTTAATGCGTGTAGGGATTGCGATCGCATCGCGCGATGCACGACTGCACGGTCTATGGACTTCTGAAAGAGAGAAAGTTCGACGCGCATATTCCACGTGATCCGCCCGTATGTATAACATTGTTAAACGTGAATCATTCTAACAAAAAGTGATGAGGTGATTTTCCAAAGAATCATGAACAATTTCTATTTTAAGCACACGCAGTTAATATTTTCTACTATTCAACGCAACAAACGTGACTTTTTTCAACGCGATCGAAATTCGCGTTTCGAATTATTTATTATAATTATCCTGACGTTGACGTGTCGTCGCCACTAGAGCAAATAATAGCTCTCAGAGAGGAGCGTTTAATAGTCGGAGAAGTTTCGGCACTTGAATTATTTGCTATACGCGGCGCGGGCGCAATTACGTTGCGTCCATTAATCATGGAGCGCAATCACGAGCGACGCGCTTACAGCGCATATTTTATAATTTACTTTCGTACGTCGGGCGCAGTCATTTATTCCGTCGGCCGACCATCATGACAAACCAGCGGCGGTGCATCCTGCGCATCATTGCGCCAGCCGGATGCGAGAGCCAATTTCGCGAAGAATTAATTTACGCCCTCACAGAGCGAAGACTGCCGAGCATCGAAATCGTGGCTTTACGCTACGGGCGATTTCCGATGCGCGTTACGCACGCATGAATGCGTGTGTCCTGTAGTCTTCGAGACTCGTTGTAGGAATTTCATCGGCTCTTATCTCACGCGAAGCTCATGTAACCAATGCCTACCTGACCGATTGCAAAAGGCATTGACAGGTGACAGCCGGCTACGACGATCTTCGAGAAACAGTATTTATACCTGGACGCTTATCGTCCAATGCCGACTTTTCTCAAACGGGTAACGACTTGAGCGTCGAATCGTTAAATTAATCTATACGTTATCCGATTTCGCAACGGTACACGCGATGACAACGTGGGCGAATGAAAGCGACGAGTATATGCGATTGAATTTGCAATATGCACGAAGATTCGAGAGCGAAGGGACAAGCCAATGGCCAATACGAGTAGCGTTGATAAGTTGGAGTGATAAGTCGGGTATTCATTTATAAATTAGTGAAACTATAATGATGTGCAAGTGGTATTGGACGTTTGCTTTCGATCTCAATCTCGTTCCGCCTCCTAAAAAGAAACACCGTCGGTGCTGGTAATCGAATACCCTGTGCTCTGCACGTAGCAGGTTTCTCTCTATACGGGAAGGTTGCTGCGGTTTGTTGCACGACCGGTTGAGTCATCCCGAACAGGCGTTTTTGAACCTGAAAGGTACTGCCGCCGCGAGGCACGTTTGCCACCGTCCGAAACCGCGAAGTCCTGTGAAACCATCGTCCTCATTGCCTACGACCAATTCCTCTCCTGTGGAGCGCTTGCCTCCGACCGTGGGATAAGAATTCCTACGATCTGCGTCACTCACAGGAATCTACGGTAAAGGGCCGCGCGCTTTCGTTCGCTCGAACGGTTGGTTTTCTTCGGAGGAATTTTTACGGCCCTTGGAGAAGAGTGAACAGAAGGGACGTTTCGACTAATAATTCTCTTGCCGACAGAGCCCGCCGACATGAAGCCAATTACGACTAAAAATCTGTTGTTTATTATCTACTACGAGCATCGAACAAATTTTTTTTGCTTGTCAGCTTAATCGCTGTTGTGTTCACGATTCAGAGTAAATGCTTTGATATATCGTATATACATATCCGCACGCACGGAAATTGCTAAATTACCGTATCCGTTAACAAACTTGGATCAATATGCGGATTTTGAAGTCGTCACGAGATGATGAAGCAGCATTTCGTGCGGAGATCGCGACGGATGCGTGTGTTACGCCTACGAGTGCACACGTGTTTGCGAAAGGACATATGAGCGTTGCGTAATAAATACTTCGGACTTCACTAAGCGCTACAACTGTCGTCTGCAATAAGATGCGTTCTCTGTATACTGTACATGTGATACCTCGACTTCTCCGTCGTTGCTTTTTCTTTTTCTCACTTGCTCCATCTTTCTGATTTTTTTTCTGTGTGTGCAAATCTACGTATGAAAAAGAGTACGTCTCTCGGGCCAACGTGGACGATGGTTCGGCAGAATTTAAAGGGCGCGTAATATTTTATCCGCTAATGGAACATCGTTTCGATTAAACTGGTCGTTCATACGACAAGCCGTGATTCGTACAATCATGACGGAGGCACCTTCTTCCGCGGCGCGTCTTATCGCGACGAGAACGATTCGGTTAGTTGCGCCGGACATTAAACTAACTCACATGTGAGCGCCTAAAGTCCCGTGGCACCTTAAAGTTTACAGCACCACCCGTGGAGGAAGACTTGCGACCACAAGCTGCACGATAAACTACGTTAACGAACTTTTCTCTTCGAACGACAAGCACTTTCTTCGTGACGAGAGATACGCGAGGCGAACAAAGTAATGGGGATATTATCATATTTATCTCGACATGGTTTAACGATCGTACAATCGTCTCATATTTCTTTCGCAAGATACACGGTACGGAAGATCAATATCATTTTTATTATGCACATGTATTCGTAAATTTGATGTGGCATATAACGAAAACGATTAACTGAGTTTGATTGATTAAACCCCACGAACGATTAATAACTCAATTAATAACGTTCGATAGCACAGTTTTCTATTTTAACATATTAGCTATTCGCTTTATAAGAAAGCCACTGAATAAGAAATCAAGGTACTCGAATTGAGGAAGGTGGGAGATACAAGGGGCGAATGCTATATGATGCGGTCGGATGACCGCATGGCGCGTTGCCAGTTCCCATAGATCACATCGTGACATAATCATCCTATATTCGCGCTCATTCGGCCACCCATCCTCCGCGCCTAACCGAATCCGCACTCTGCTGCATTACGCTCTGCAGATAATCTCATCCGTAGCATTACGCGACGCTATCATTGCTGCGAAGCAGCCTCTGCAGTAAGCGACATCCTGTTACCGCCCACAAGTAACCAGACGTTGCATTGTGTCAGCTTTGAACGCGAATTGCAAAACGTCGGCGATGGAGATACTTATGGCGCTTGATTATCAAGATTGCAAATCGCTATTCTTGCACAGCTCAATTTTCATCCGAATATCG
Organism: Crematogaster levior; assembly: GCA_901521435.1. Classification (NCBI taxonomy): domain Eukaryota; kingdom Metazoa; phylum Arthropoda; class Insecta; order Hymenoptera; family Formicidae; genus Crematogaster; species Crematogaster levior. The sequence continues at coordinate 37,511 of CABEGB010001421.1, read as the reverse complement.
AAAGTACTCATCGCGGGTGGCGGGTTTGACGGAGATAAATGGAATACGATGCTGATAATAGAAAGTCCAAACATCTCCAAACATTATAAGTCTCTTATTATTATATTACTGCGATATTATCTGTTTCCATACAGCATCGCTATTTAAAATGACTGAATTAAGAAAATTGAAAATCTTGTATTGTTACCACTCCTTTGTTCATCATCTCTATTTGCCGTATGGATCGTAATGTTTTACGGTCGTGGAACATTTCACAATGTTCTACGCACACTTGATTCAACTAGCCTGAACAAACCTCTCAATCATCAGGACTCCCATTGTTTAAATAATGTGACCTTGTTTGTTAAACTCTTGCTTTATGGTACGGACGGATAACTATGTTTAAGAACAGGCATGCAGGTACTTCTTAGGAAATTTACCCGTATAAAAATATATTCCAAGTGACAAAAGACTTTACAACTTTTTTTTCACCATCGTGCATCATATAATCATTTTTGTATTATTGCAAATTTTCAATTATAAGTTGGATACTTAAGAGAAATTGAATAGATAAGAGTCCTATTTCCAGTTTATAATACGAGTATATCATAAAACGCATAATAAACATACTTGTACAAACATTTCTATTTCAATATGTACAAAAGGCAATCAGAATTTAATGATACGTTATCGATACATAGAGTAATATTTCATGGAGATAAATAAGACTGTTCACGATAGAATTCTGCGGTTCTCTGAATGTTATAAAACGATAAGTGGAACCGTGCGTGCGTTACATGTAATTATTGACGATCGTACGAATTTGCGCCCGTGGTTGAATTGAACAACATCGAACATTTTTTATTGGCTAATACAAATGGGGAATGATAACATTTTATCGACTTGTGCGCACTACACCATGACGAGACGGCGAATGTCTGAGCAGGAATACGATAAATTTGAACGATCATAAGATTTTTATACTCTACACGTCCGCCAAGATAAGTGTTTCAATAAAACATGCTCTTTGAGGCGCGCAAGCTCGATGTATCAGATCTCGTATTTACTTGCGCGAAAATAAAGGATATGAATAATAAATAAAACCACTAAAACTCTATAAAACTCAATGTGAATCAACGCGACAGCCACCACTGTGGTTGCACAATACTTTGAAAAATTTAACATAATGAACATTAACATCGTTATTGATGTGATCTTACTGATAATAATTTACAATCCATTATTATTTATTATTAACAAACAAAGCGTTATGTACTGTTATCAAACGTAAACAGTACATAATTAACTGTACAATCAATTAATTTATCAGTCTTTATTTTATAAAGATTTTTTTGTTATCAGTTTATTAACTATAAGTGCAAAAATTAAAATTATTTACAACGTAATGGAGCTTATTTCATATGTTATAAGATATTATAACATTTTATAACATTATTCTAATAATACTTTTAGCAATTTAGAGTACAGATCAAATTTAAAATAGTTCTTTTGCGGACATTGCTTAAGATATTTCGTGTAGTGTGCACTCTAATTAATTCTATATCTCCAAAAAAAAATATTTTTTAGACAAATTTACTATAGCATTTACGCACAGAAATCTTTTATTTGATTAAATAATTATATATTTTTAAACATAATATAAGATTTAAATGACTAAAAATAACGATAAAAGCTTAAATTAACAACAAGAAGATTTATACGATTAAATCTTTATGCCATTCGTTATTTCTTTTGCTAAAGGATATAGAAAGCTCATGGCGAATTAATCAATGATAAAGTAAATTATATCGAATAGATTGAGAGATCACTAAGTGCTATTCAATTTAGCGCGTTTGCGGGATTACTGCTCGGCCTTTCCTCGGAAGTACTTTAATTTAAGTTGAAGTGTTCCAAATCGCGGTATCTTTATTGGCGGTGACCCGTAGTTGCTGCATCCAAGTCCGGAAAGTTTGTTCGAAAGCGGGCGGGTAGGTTTAGCCAATCTGCTCGATCATTTTCGGATGCGCAGATGATAACGGTATGCTAATTATAGCGTACTAACGCGCACAGCTGGTTAACGTTTGTCGTACCTTTCCTCTTTGTATCCATTGCATACGAATGATATGAAGTAAGTATTACAGTAATCCGCATACTTGCTATTCTCTGAAGTGCATATACATATATCTGCAACGTCCGGAGAGGCTTTACCACTAAATAGTGTCGTATTTAGAGGGAGCTTTAGGAGGGAGAACTAGAGATAATTATGGTCGAATTAGAAGCTCATTCGCTAGCGATGAATTACATATATACGCTGCGGCAAAGTTTTATAGTATGATTCAATGTGTAAAGATAAGTGTATTAATTGACATTATGCTACTATGCTAGTAATAGAGATCTGATTCGCCGCGGTTTGGCTCGCGCATACATTGTCTGTATTAACTCATATGCATTACTGCTGAAATTAAATCCGTCGGTAATTAGTGGCATTATAGGCAGCGGTATCAGAATACAGTAAAGGTACGGCAGAGTATTGGTTGCATCGGGTAACGAAAATATGAGCGGTAAAAGATATCAAAATAAGAAGACTCGTTTGCTTATTAATAGAATGCTTTTTAATAGAAGCATATGAGTAGTAAGTACTTTTTAATCGATTATTATTTTCTATATATACGTAACGTGTTCATCGCCGAAGATAAATGTTCTCTTAATAATATACGAGCCATTAGCATTATCTACAATACAGCTGCTGTTGAGTAACGATTATTTGTTGCAATTGCGCAAACCTACCGGGATCATTATCCGTTAGGAAGTATACGTGATACGGCCGTGTGCATCCACGAAGCTAGAAACTCATAACTGACAGTTTAGAGTCCATTAGTCCGAGCCTAATTGCCTGGTGGTTGCTTGGAGCACTGTGAATTTTCGAATTTATTATGAGCGTCTCTAGTAATTAGGAATTTACAATAGTTGATTGTCATATCGCTCTGTACGTATTCGCAACGCACGGTCCATCGTATAAATTAGGAAGTTTAATTTGCATATTGCTATAGTCCGCGCTATACATTATCGCAGATATTGAAAAATTTCGGTCTACCGTTCGGTGGGTGAAAATAATTGAATGTTATGAAGCGTGGCGCATAGTTGTTTACGCCGTCCACGGATAAATATCGAGAGATAAAACTGGTACAATTTTACCGAGACAGTTCTTCGCGTGCTTGCGGCTGCAAGACTGTCGTCTTAATGGGACGGCAATTACTTAAATTGCATAAATGAATATTATCGCGCCGAGCCTGCTATTAACCCAAATTTGTTCGTCAGGTGATCTACAAGAACAGGTAATGGCTACAGATATTTTAAAAAGCCCTTAAGATAAACTACATTTCTTAACACGCAACTCAATATATGGGATACAAAAACAAAATGCAAAATGTAATTTATTACATTTTTTATGTGTTTTTACATATATGTATGCGCATCAAAAATTCTAAAATCAATTGTGAAATTTTTATGGAATAATGATTGTTCAGGGATCGCATAAAAAGTGGAACAAATATAAATTAATACGATATAAATATTAATATAAATTTAAATATATAAATTAAAAAAAGAAAAAGATAGAATATATGGACTGTAGAATATATGATAAAAAACATACATATTTCAAAAAATATTTTTCATGTTAAAAATTTAATTACAATTACAATTAATAAATGCATGCATATATAATAAATGATAAAATATAAAAGAGAAATGCAAAAGACAAAAATGCGTATTTATTCGAAATGGCTTGCTCAGGTAATATAACTATTATTATATAAATTATTATAATAAATTATTATAAATACTAATATTATAAAATATTATAAAAATATAAAAAATATAAAAAATCCTATTGCCTGCTTTAGTCCTATCGTAAAATACAATTTATGAATTTAAGAATTGTCAAATGTATTGATATAAACAAAAAAAGGAAATACGACTGCATACTATCAATTTCATTGAAGTTATACGTCCTGCAATAAAGCACAGGTGGAACTGACATATCCGTTTGGCAAATATTGACTCACAAGAAGAAGTATATTTTGTCGCTAGGAGGCGATTCTTATAAAATTCCGATTGAATAAAGCGATCAGTGTATGTCTCATTTATAGATGAAACACATTCCGCTTATCAATTTTGATTGTCACCTGACATATATCAATTTCGATGTCATTAATTTCGCCGAGATTGGATATTAACTCAATTAACCATTTTATTGATAATATCAGTCGCAAAACTCGTTTCGGCACACCGAGTCACTTTCTACTCGCACTTCGTTCATATGTCTTTAACGCGGGGACCACTTTCTTCGCCCACGTCGTCTCGCACGCGGAAAGCGTGAAACGAGATGGGTATAACGCAGCGTTGTATTTTTTAAAGAAACATTTAGTGTGCCGTAGAAAACTCGAATTAATGTCGGTCATTACAGCCGGTGCGGTAGATTCGATAATGCGAAATATACGCGCAAACACACCGGCCGTCGTGCATCTGCGGGTTGGCGCGAATGCGCCATTTTTATCAGAACGATGTGTCTCGCAAATCCGCTGGAAACGTTGAGGTAAGTGCTCAGTTGCATGTATCGCTCGATTCCTCTTTCTCTCCTTCTTCTTCGCGTCCTCTTTCCTGGTGACTGATTTAAAGTCAAAGTCCGCACCATCTGCCGACATAGAAAGTTACATGTAGGCGCGTGTAAGTCATCTGATTTCCTCTCGGTGTGATAAGATACCAGCTAAGTAATTTACTAATTAAAGACTTCCATTTGCCGAGAGCCACCCTGAAGATTGAAGAGAAGAAAAAGAAGCAGCCGCATTTTCTGAAATAAATGCCGGTCGCGATTAAAAATTATATCTGCACTACGTTATCATACTTCGCATAACTTCGATATGATTATCGAGAAATCCTTAACTTTGCGGTATTTATCCATTTATTTTGAAAGAAGTGATTAAATGTGAGCAGATTTTTATAATCACATTGATATTAAGAAATGCGTAATTATAATTCACTGCTAATTAGTCAAGGTATTAATTAACCAAATGTGAAAGTATCGCAGAGATCGTACTGCAATACATTCATTTGCACGTCAAAATACATTATAATGTTGCGATAGGTGTGTTTCTTCGATGCAGTTTTTGAAGGCGGAAGTCTAATCGATTGGAAAAACAATTCTCGGTCGTTGACTGACAAACCGAACGCGCCAACATACTGTCAATATTGACGCAAGACAGTTGCCATCTTTACAAGATAAATCTCCGCGCTTATCGTAGCCATCTTTCCAAAAATAAACGAGCTCGAAGTCGGCAAAAATCCTCAACATTCTCGCTAATCGATCCATTGTGCCGAGAGTCTAGAATCTTTCTTCACGCAGTCAAGATTAAGCACGCGCGCGCGCGCGTGCATCACCGTTAATAAACCGTCGGGTTAATTGCGTAACCTCCTCCTCGTTGCGCCGTTCATTCCGATCTGGATGGAGACAACGGAGCCGAGAAGCGGCAAGCTAAATTCGGAATCGATCGGGGACGATAATTCAATCTATGGTGGGTTCTCCTGTAGGAGGTTCTATACGTCCCTTACCCTCTAGGCACGGGTGATACGGAGGCCAGATCGTAGATACGAGGTGCCAGGCCAGCTTTATCTCTTATTTGTGGCACCGTAGATTCTTGAAGGCGTCGATCGACCATCCTCTTCCCCTTTCTCACCTCTCATCTATTACTACTTTCATCGGCATCCTCTTCCTGTTTCTTTTCCTTCGCGCTCGTTCCGCCGTCCTTGTTCTCTCCGGCCTGATTTTCCAGTCCGTGTTTCTCGCTCGAGAGTATACTAGCGTGACCAAGGGACTAGTCGCCGTTTTGCACCCGGTACGCTCCGTCGGATAACTCGAATCTTCCCCCCTCCCCTCCCCCGGGGACGCAAGTAGAGACAGGTAGCTGTTAGCTTATGTAGATTAAATTGTTTCGAAGAAGCCCGACTGCTGTTTATTCATCGCGAAACGACAGTGCTCGAGATAAACGGAACGACCTGGGGACGACCGAGAATGCGCCGCACTGAGCTCTTCTCGGGCCGGCGCTCTCGAAATGCCGGGAGAATCGTCGACGATACCAGGTAGGTAGAACGGAGAAACGGGGACATGGAGGAGGAACGATGTGACTCTTCGTCGTAATCCCGAGAGTCCGCATAATGTAACGTACGCGTGCACTATGCTTCCAAGAGAAGCGTGGCTTTCGCCGCGATCCTACAACCAGCTTCTTATTATCGATTCGGAATTTCTTCGGGGAGTGGTTTGAACAATTCACGAAATGGATCCCTTATTGCATTATTGTCGGGGGGAAAAAAGAAGTATGTTCCGATTGGAACACAATACGTTCATTCGCATTTTCAATCTCTGTCAAAAGCGTAATATTATTGCACGAACGCAATTCATAATCGCTTTTCTTGTACCTCTGCTTGCACGATCGTTATTGAAAACGATAGAACCCACAATGCTCCCGTGAATGTTTGTTTTCGAATGAATGGTGAGAATTACCGGAGAAGGGCTTACACACAACAGATGTGTTACATATTTTGCGGAAAGATCCAGAGAACCGGTTTAATGAATACGCGAACTGCTACACCGTATTTCGTGTCAGATATAGTGGAACAAAGCAGTAAACTTGAATGGGATACTCTTCTCAAATTCAACTCCGTGCGTTTCTCTAGAGCGTTTTTCTGTGTCAATTTCCGCGATGCGCGATATCATTTAACCGTTGCAACAAATTACCGCACTTTCTCTTCCTCTCTCTCTCTCTGCTCTGCGTTTTGATATTTTCTTCAATGTAGCCAGCGCAATTAAAAATTCAGCAATTAAAAATCCAGGCAGTGGTAATTAAGAACATCCAAGGCGCGGCATGAAGCCGGATTCACGCTATCCAAATGAATGATCTCACTGAAGGAACACTGTCTTCTTTGTGCATCCGCGACAAGCGTACCTTCTTTGATGTACCAACTTACGATGTGAAATCGAACCGGAGGACGAATGACTCCGTGGATTTCTTTTACATACACGTGTATCGTTCCTCGTACGTTTGAATAGCATGGATGCGGCTTGAGATCGCAACGTAAATCGAGAATGCGCGCGGCGTAAGTCGCAACCGGTGCACTAAGCGAGGGCAATTAATTCCGGTCGTAGTCCGTCTAAATTGCGACAAAATTAAAGTCGTGGCGTAATGAAGGTCGCGCTGCGCAGCCACCGGCCACCGTTGCGCCGATAAAGGACGCCACTTTTACGATATACACATTTCATCGTGAATTGCACGCCGCGGGATCCCTTCGAGTACGAGCGGCACCCCGGTACCACTGGCGTGTTGCGAGTGGTACCACCGTCCCCGGGGTCTGTCCAACAGGGAGGGTAACTCGATGGACTCGAGCGGGGAAGCGGGGTAAATCTCCGAGCGATGCCAATCTGCCGGATTAAAATATCATAAAAAGGTTTTACACGATCACGAAATTACTACTGGGTGATATGCGATTCTCGCTCTCGGGAGGGATCGTGGTATGATTCAGCATGATTCATACACGAAGGGGATTAACTGTGATCGTGCTCAACTGCCAATTAATACGTACGCCTGTTGTTAACTTATCCGATGTGTAATAATAGATCAAACGCGATCGATGAGATTTAGTTTTTAGGAAAAAGTCTGGGAAATTTTTTCTTTTTTGGAAGGTTTATTGTAAATCACCCAAGCGTACGTCTCTCAAAGCGAGATAAATGCATACGCGTGCGTGTATTTGAAGGGATTAAAGGCCGAAGGATGCACGCGGCGGTGAGCCGAGAGAGTGGAGAAGAAATTGGGTTGCGTGTTGAGCGGCTAACGAGCGTCCGCCAAAATAAAAATAACAAAGCGCATATGCGAGACGCGACTTCCGTGCTCGGTCGGGGAGCAGCGACGCGTGGAATGCGCGCCGTTATGCTTCACGACGCATCGATTGTGTCCGCGTCGCGCAGGGAATAGCGTGAGAATTCGTAATTGTGATAGATTTCTCGGCTAGTGGAAAGAACATAACGTGCGTGCGTTTTCCCTCACCTCATTTCTTAAACTTTATCCTCCAGATTGGTAATTACTTGGCTATTAATTTTCTAACTCTCGATCTAATATTCCGGTGGAAGGATCGCAAAAACGTACTTTAAGACATTACAATTTCCGCGCAATTGGTATACACGCAATACACGTCCGCGCCGGGTGGTGATTATTTGCCGAAAGTCGTTAGTCTTCCGTGGACATCGACGTCCGACGGGCCCACCGGCCACGGTCTCTCCGAGGAATTCATCTTGTCCCTTGAATCTTTGATCTTGATAAATGTACGCTGCAAGACCCGGACGATTTTTGCTCAGCCGCACTACCGAATCACGCCCGGGCGACACGCCGGGCGTTATTCGCCGCGACGAATTTCGCTGTACCAGTCAAATGACTGTAACGGCTTTTCGGTTTCGTCATAATGACCGTACGTGACCGCTCGTAACGGATTAATAATGACGAAATCTCGTGCGAGGATTCTGCGGCATTCGCTGCCATCCATATTCTCGGTGTTACACGCTTGGCGTTCTAGCACTCGACGATTTTGGTTCCAAAAGAGAAACAGAAACACGCAATTTCTGTGTCGTGCTCTTGCTTCGCGCTGACAATGCAGCAATTTGTAGTAAGTTATCGCTCTTAATGCGTCGCCGTTTCATCTAATTGTCTCCAACATACCGCAAGTATCATGGCATCCTTAGCGCAATTAGTTGTATGTCTCCGACTCACTCTTCTGTGTCTTAATAACCCTGCGCAGCTAAAATTCCTTTAAACGAGTACTTCTAATAATTTTCGAGACTTTCGAGCCACTTACGAGAGTAGCAGGTGCTTTCCAGAGAATAACAGCGACATTACATCGGTTCTTAAAAAAAACAATTTTACGTAAGAACAAAGAATTATGGGGAAAGAAATTTTTTTCGAAGCATTTAAATTAATATTTGAATATTCCTATTTGAATATTTCGTTATTTGTTACACACGGCACCTTACTCTCTCGAGCGTGCATCATTTCAAATGTAGGTCTGTAATTAGCTGCCATTTAATATAATTAATTTTTTTGCCCCAACATTTTCTTACGCCGCCCTTGTTCTTTTACTTCACCTTGATATTTCATTGCTCTCTTCCTTCGTTTCTTTCTTTCTTCCGAATTGCACTCTTCAGTGTTATTCGTCAGTTGCTTCTTTCTTCGTTTACGGAGGAATGACCGTTCTTGCCATAGAAATCTCGAGATTCTGCGAGTCTCGTCGTTAAAATTATCATCATTTTCGTGATTACCCTTGCCTTTCGCGGAAGCTCTTTGCCTTCTTTGGTCTTCCATAGAGTAATGCCACGCCTTGGCGCGTGAAAATACCAGAAATGAATACGCCACTGGAAAATAAAAGGTCGGACGTTCCTTCATTTCCCCAGTGCTCGTTTTCTGATGTAACATTAATTCGTTTTTTCACCGCCGCAAGGACTACTTATTCCCGTTCTGTAATTAGCAAACCAAACAGAGCATTTACGTAGAATGTCTAAACGTACGTAATTATGATGTTACGCGTATAATTTGCCAATCATATCATACTTATTACTTTTTTCCTCGAAAAATACAAGCAATCTGATTTTACCAAGCGTCGCTCTATTTACTTCAATATCCTTTTTATTTCTCGATTCGCTCGTTTAAATAAGTAGATTAGAAGCAGACGCAGAAATTTCGCTTAAACCGACGATTAAAAATTGTATCTTTATTCTATCGCGAGTAGAGTGGGTTTTAATCTAGACACCATGATCCGATAAATGTAAATGGGATCTCTTCCCAACACTAATCTCCACGAATTTGTATTCAGCGTTTATACACGCGACTTTGCAAACATCCTTGCCGGTAAACGCTACCGTTTACTGCCTCTTTTAGTTTAAATTTAACATATCCTCGGCTCTGTACTAGACTTTCCCGTTGCCAACTATATAAGAAATCGGTACACCCCGACGTTGGTACGTAATAACTGGATGATATTATCCTGATTACGGTGGAATATGTCTTTTGCATATTTTCCCAGGTTGGCGATAGTCCAGAAAATTTGGTATAATAACACGCGTCATAGAGTACAGGTCATAGAGTTGTGGTATGAGTGCGCATAACTGCCACCATACAAATAAATTCTAATGTTCCCACCTCCTCCACAATCGTACCTTTTTGCGTCTTTTCTTGTGCGGCAATTCTGCTACTCGCGAATTGCGAGCACCAACTAAGCTCTCGTAATCACATCGAGATCTTCCATTGTTCTTAGGAAAACCACGATGAAATTTACACCTATTATTGTTACCGAGCTACTTGGCGAACATTTGGCGTTATTATTTGCGTTATTGCTTACTCTTAGTGCTAGCAGAAATTTTATTACTTGTACAGCGCTTCGCGATTATTTTTGGCAAAAAGAATAAACGTGGGATGTGTCTACGAGCGAGAGAATTCGCTTATAAAGTGCGAGAGGGTCAAGATTATGAGTAATGTATTTTAGTATGAGTATATAATCGCACCGACAGCATCTCGTGACTAAATTACTCCGCACTAACTACTATTTGTGTTTGCAAAGACAATATTATGCGACTCTCACGAGACGTAAGAGCGTTAGGCTTCGGACTACGAATAATGATGACTTAACCGTTGGCCATTCATTTTACGGGAAGTGGCAGCCCTATTCAGGATAATAGGCATTTCATCGTCAACACATCGTGAACTTTATTTCGCGAGGCGACGTATATTTATTTTGAGCGCACGAGGGCCCGACTGCAGGTGCAAATCACCGTCGCCTCTTAATTTCAGGTTACGGCCATTTTTATCGGAGTTAATGGCATCGTTTGTCGGTGCATCCGCGGAACTGTGTCCACAGCCGAATGACGAATGGATTCGAGCTGGGAGATAAAGCGCGAGGCGAGCGTCTCGAGAATAGGTTGATGTCTTAAGCTGTACGCAAGTCGTAATCACGTCCGTTGCCGGGCTACAGTGCTGCGGATAACGGAAAGCGCACCTTTGTTCTCGGTCCATGGTCGTGACCGGCCCCGGACCGGTGATGAACGTCGATAACGGTGAAAAATTTCGCGCGTAGAAGCAAGGCGCGTTTAACGCGCTAATAAATAACGTTGTCCGCAATGATAAGTCGTTGCTCCGAGATGAGAAGCCGCACTGGGTTTTCCCATAGTGACGTTCTGAAAGGACGTCACTACGGGAAAACGCGGTCGTTTTATTCAATTTTACAGACGTAATGAGCTCGATATTTGCTTCTACCGGAATCCGAGCCGAACATTCGTCGATTCCCATTAACATGCGGTTGCAGTTTGGCCGGCAGTCATGATTACTGACTTTGGTGAATGAAACTTGTCTTTTTTCTTGTTGTCTCTTGACACGCTGTAAGCAACCGTGCGTATTTAACTGTCGTGCTTTCCACGCGGTGGATTATTACGATGGAAATGTGGGTAAGTCGAATCGATGTTCCAGCGTCAAAAACGAACGTCATTGAAACACGCGCGAATATACACATTGCTGTCAAAAGTCCGATGCCGGAATTCATTTAAACTCGGCTCGACTCGTTTAGGCACAATGTAGGCGCGTTTGTTTAAGCGTATACGACGAGTCCCGCGATTCCATTTGCAGATTTCTATGATTTCTGTCGACATTGAATGTGTTCGGGAGAAGGAGAGAGAAACAGAGAGAGAGAAATAGAGGGGGGGGAGGGTGAAAACCGAACAATGCTTTATTCACGAAGTCTTGCATTCGCGGGGTGAAAGCGCTGAAATGACGCGACGAAAACCGGGAACAAACGATGTATTCTGGAAGACAGACACTTTTCACGTTTACACATTCAGCGGCGAGTTTCCTTTGTTTCAAATAACGTAGTATGCTCGTCGCCACAGGATTCGGTATTTCAACGCTTAGAAAGAGAGTAAGTACACTGTCTCTCGACTGTCAGCCTGACCAAATTTCACGCTCTTTCAAGCAAGTTCGTGTAAGGTTCGTGCTCGAACGTATGATTATTTCGCAGTTAGCCACCGTGGAATAGCTAGAATAGGCTCTATGATGCTAACCTAGACCTCTAACACAACGTAATTAATCTTCAGGATTACTGGACGGAATGGAGAAACGGTCGACATCCTTATTAACGTGTTGAAGAGGAGACGGTGTATCAAAGTGCCACGAAGTAGATTTCTCATCTTGAACAAACTGTTAGCGAGTAAAAATGAGCGCAGTTGAGTGATTTTCGGTGCAATTCGCTGAGCTGATAGAATCGCTCGAATTACACAAATATGCGAAAGAGAATGAACATCGCGCAGATTATACGGCTAATACAATTGCGCTGATTAGGTATTCCAATTTCGCGCTGAGGACCGAGTACATTCCTGAAAATTCGCATTCCTAATGGGATTTTAATGACCACGACGAGTAAGATTGCATGAGTTTACGCGTGAGGCAAGATAATCACTTGCTAAATATCTGATTCTATTTAACATTATCGTCAATGCGTCAGAAAGTTTAATTTATCACCATTTTATAGTTCTCCGAATTGACACTATCAAAATCCATAACGCTACACATCTCATTTGCAAACTAGCAAATGATATAAACGTTTAACGTACAGCATTAACCTTTAGCTGGCACACTTCTCCAGAATTTCATAGCTGGGCTGTTTGAGACTTCAAGCATAAAAATGCTTGCTGCGAGGAAACTATTGATTTTTTGTTACTTGAGAAAGTTCTCAGATATTCTTTGATACTTGTTTTAACATGTGTCATAGGTTATTTTGATCAAATTTAATAGTGACTGTGAAAAAAAAGTTTTGGAGATAAAAGAACGGAAAAATGATTATTTTCACTTAAAAATTCAAAACTCTTCCATTTTTTAATATTAAAAGCTAAAAAATTAATTAGATTCTCTTGAGATACAACACTTTCAGAAAAAAATAGTCTGACAGTAGCTATTGAAAAAAGGTATTTATTTGGAGAAATAAAGTGAATTTTAGACAAAAATTGACTGAACTTGTCTAGGGCTTTTGGTACCCCACAGTGCTAGCTAAGGGTTAATTGTGTTTTTTGTGAGGAAATAGATCTGTTCAAAATCCATCAAAAATTAAATTTAAAGCCACAAGTCGGCATTTTCGAAGACACAAATGGATTCGAATTCCCGAAGTTGAATAGACGCGCCGTCTACTCGGGAGATCGACATAAGATCGTTTAATCGCGACGTCCGTGATTTCCGGCCGGTCTCTGGTCCTGTCGCATCTCTCGTCTTTCCGTATTCGAAACCCCTAGCCTTCACGTACGTCCGTGGAAAAGTCACGTTCGATCGCGCAGCCGGTGAAACGGGCAAAGTTCAGTCGCGATAGCGCATCAGCGAACACTGCAGGCCGGCCGGGCACACGATGAGCTTTTACGCTTTCGCACGATTTAAAAGAGATACATTCATTGTGAATTATACTTCGCTTCCCCGTACGATGACGAGCATCTCGCATCCAGTATTTACGGCCATTGTCTTCGTACTCTTTGCTCGGGGCTAGAGCGGCGCTCGGCAACGGGCGCATCGTGATCGTTATTGAGGCGCGTGGGCTGTCCCCTTCATCCTCATCCTCATCCCCGGTCCTTACCCTCCTCCTATTCCGCGCATCGCGGTGCCGGTTGCAGGGCATACGATATTTCAGACTCGCATTCCGCGCTCACGTATCCGCGTACGTGTACTCGAGTACGTACGACCGTGTCACGTTGCACGTACTCGCGTTACGACTCGGTGCTGCGATCGAGTGCACGGGTCCTTTCTTTAGATCGCAATCCTTATTTACCGCGACACGCGGTAAATAAGGATTGCGATTTGCATTTCTTTTTCTTCGCTATCTTGCACCGCTACTGTACGTGAATCGTGAGATTATCAACTTAAAAGTTGCGTATATAAGTTTCGCAGCTTGGATACGGACCAAACGAAATTAAGGTCGTTATTGCGCGCTTATATCAGATTTCGATTGAACGTTGACGATGTCACGCGATCTTAAAAGTTATAATACGTGAGTATCTCGTCGCGAGGAATCCAGATTAAAGTCAGTCACTTGTCAGCGGATGTTCTTCGATGTAAGATGACGGTAAGGCACAGTGAATGCGGTACCTTTCATAACAGCACATTCGTGTATACACACACGCACGACTTTTATTATATGCGAGTACCACTCGCATATACAGTTATAATTGCCGCAATTCGAAGAGGCACGATTGCGACTTCGTTTATGATTACCAATTACTCGGATAAATTTATAAGTTTATGACGTGCAGTGGTTAAAAGGCTCACTTTAGACAACTTTCGTCAAATTTGTTTAAAATTTATATTTAATTTTATATGTCGCATATTTTTATATACATGTGTGTGTATTTTAAGTATATTTTATATGTCTATATATTTCGATCTTTCTTGAGACATAATTTTATATAACATGAGAAACAAATATTTCTCATGCATAAAATTATAAGCAAAATTCTAAAATAAATTATGTATAGTTTAAAAAGCATAAATAAATTAAGGTAATTGTGCATTATCCTCCTACTTCCACTGAATTTTTCTTCATTTCTATCATCCTCTTCATCATACGTTTAAAATATTTTTAAAAATCTGATGATCGCGCATTATTTCACATATTAACAACGTTGTAATGCATTTATACTGTAAATTAGGACACTATCAGGAAACTTGAAGAAACTCAACGAAGGTAGGAAAGCAAATATCGAAATTAGAAGCGCTGCGAGAAGAAAAGAGAGAAACTTTTTCGTGCACAATATTATCGCGTTAACTTCCTGCGAGAATCATAACTTTTCCTATCATTCAACATGATTTCAGTCGCTCTCGGCATTATCCTTAATGTACGGTTCAATGAGAAATCATGTACGTCGACGGGTAAAGTAACTACTATTACGGAGAGATGCGCGCACAATTTTGTTCTCACGATAATCGGGACCTCCTCGATTTTCTCCCGTACAATGACTTTTTATCGAGTGTCTGTAATCTTTAGTGGAAACAAAACCATTCTTCGCCGAGATTTATCGGGCCTCGTTTCCGCAACGAGGAACGAACGAAGTAACGGCGCGCTCGGTCCGCACTCGTGCCGTGCGCACGTAGATAACTTTCTCCGGCGTGATAAGCCGTAAGGTATAAATCTGAATTGTTTTTATAATTCCCGCGGCGCGAGATGGGGTATCGAGATAACGGGGATTCTAACGAAGTCTGTAATTTGCGGACCGCCAACGCCGCCGATGACCGTGCGCGGCCGCACGTTAGCGAGTCGCAAGAGGTATCGTGATTTAAACCACTCGACGCCTGATGTACATGAAAAAAGGCACACTCCTTGTCGCGACATGTATGATTGGTTACGTTAACAATACGAGTATTACTGATTTCCCTTTGAATCCACTTTTTCGACGCTCCGTTTACA
This sequence comes from Crematogaster levior, assembly GCA_901521435.1. NCBI lineage: Eukaryota > Metazoa > Arthropoda > Insecta > Hymenoptera > Formicidae > Crematogaster > Crematogaster levior. The sequence continues at coordinate 22,013 of CABEGB010001421.1, read as the reverse complement.
GTGATGTACTCAACAAACACTAACAGTAACAATACATTAATATTTATATAATTTCCTACTCAGTAATTGTTATGTATAACATGTATTATATTACATGTATATCACTGAACGGGAAATTATAATATTAGCTTTGTTCACATAAAAATTAAAGCTGGAACTTCAAAACTAAATTAAAAACAATCAAAAATATAATAAAAATGACATAAAAATGTTGAGAAAATTATATAATAAATTATTTTTTAAGAAAAAGTTCAGAGAGAGAAATAAGGGGCGATTACCTGAAATAAATTGCGAAGTTAAAATGTGTGTGTAACGTAAATTTTATCTCTTAATGTACCATTACCTTTTTGACGTAATATTAGGCATAAAAAAATGTGCAAATGTGTTGATGTTGACAGCTTATAAATATTGCTTTAAAATTATCGTTACGCAATAGGCGCTATAAATATACGGTGTTCAACAAACGGTAACGTCGGCGAATGCAATGTTTCCGATGATTTATATCCGGTGAACGTAATTGGAACATCGAGCCTATAAAGTGCTTCCTACAGAGTATGATGCTTGAAGCTGATAAAGACTGTCTACGATAGTACTTCGTACCACTTAACATTCTGAGAATTCTGAATATAATCGATACATGATAGAATTTTACATAAAAATTTGATGTTGATTTAATAACATTCTTATCAGCATGTAGTTATTTTCTGACTAAAAATAATCAAAATTGATTTATTTCAATTAAATTTACATTGTATCTCACCAGAACTAGGAAAAAAATAGGAATACTTTCTTCGAGTTTCTACAACTGTAAAATTCAAAGGTTTTTACCTTCTGATGCATACACACGTCCCGTATTACATTCATGCATATCGCCACCTAATGTTCTATTAAAATTATCAACTCGGTCAGTAACACAGATACATTGGTCGGCCATTCTATTAAGTTCTTTACATCATGATGACGTTAACCTGAAAGCGGACGCTCGCTGAATGAGCTCGTTTTAGTAAAGCGGTCATATCGGAAGAACCGGAGAGAGAAAGAAAGAGAGAGAGAGAGAGAGAGAGAGAGAAAGAGAGAGAGAAAAGAGAGAGAGAACCTGTTCAACGTGCTTGTCCACGAACAAGCTTCTCTCGTCACCATGTTACCCTGTTCCCCATACTCTTCTGACGTATACAAGGGCCAACAAGGAACGAAGGAGATACGATTTGGCACGAACCGTTCGTGATGCTTTTTAAAGCATAGCAATATGCGCCGAGACAGTGACTGTCAGCGATATTGGGTTTACCTACGAACGAGAGCGTATCTCTCGCTCCGTGAATATATTGGATGTGGGTTTTAACGTGTGTGAGCGACGCAAGTATAATGGCATTATACTCTGCAATGCAACTCGTCAGAAAATACCTAACTTCCGCTTCTTCCTCTATCCATTTCTCTCCCTACCTACCCGCGTTTTCTCTCTACCTCTTCTTGGTCCCGTTTCAGTACAAGCGGAAGTATCAGGCTCATTCGCCGGCGCTAGCAGACGGTTATATATAAATCGAAACATCAGTGTACATACCGGAATAACTTCCAGTGATGTCGACATCACATATTCAATGAAAGTCACAGCTTCATTAGAAGTTTTCTTTATTGAAGCCCATTCCCAGCAAACACCAACTAGCAGCACCAACATAACATCAATGTTATAATTTCCCACTCAACAATATAAATGTAATATAACACGTGTGTTATGTCACAGTTACGTTGTTTGAGTGGAAAATAATAACATTGATGTTACTATTAGTGTTTGTTGGGTATAAAGTATTTTGTAAACAAGTTTTTGTAATTTCTATCGTTTATCAGTTCAATAATATAATTATAGAGTTTTAAACGATAATCAGATATCAAAAGTATGGTAATATTTAATTAAATATTATTAATTATTGTAGGTAACATTTGATTTGTATTCAAAATTTTACTTCATAATGCAGAAGTTACAGTAATAATCTCAACTTCATAAGCGTGATCTTCGCAGTGTACAAGATGGTACCATTCCATTGACCATATCACAAATTCATGGATTTCCAAAGTACAAGAGTAAACTCAGTGTACCAGTAGATGAGGCACGGACACTTTAGGGAATAAGCTAGTACTCCGATGTCTCAATTGCGAATTACAGAACTCTAAAGTACAAGAGTAAACTTGGTATAACGCCATTACCTCACCTGCCGATCCGGTTGTAAGCCTAGTATTTGCTCTTAGGACTTAAGATATCATAATTCATGAAGGTATCGTCGAACTATAGAAATTATTTCCTTAATAACGTAAAATGATTTCCTTAATAATGCCCACAACTTGAGACTTTACATTACGATTATATTTTTTAAACAGAAGTAATAATTTATTTGATAAAAATAATTCGAGAAATAATACAATGCATACGTATAATCGATTAAATAGATATTTATTATTCTCAATGCAAGCGTTGTTACATATGTCATGTTATTACGTATATTTTAACATTTGCTTTAAAAATATCATTAAAGCAGCATGTTTGTTCACAGTGCATTTTCGCATTTTTCAGAGGAATCTATTTATGTATACTTTATTTCAATTTTTAATATTGAATCAATGATAAATAGTTATTAAAAATATCGTATCCAATGTTAGTAGTCCATAATTAATATTAATTCATATTTTACAAATAAAGATAATTATGCACATTAACTGCTCCTTCACTGATTGCGATGATCTTGACATGTATTGTCAATGTCATCCTCCCGAGTGACCTTCGGAAGGTTTTAGCCGTCGCTCATTATTTATTAAAAAGTTATAAACAAAAAAGTTGAAAAATATAGCAGCTATTTTGAGAGATTTGATGACCATACATCATTGCTCAGATTAAAATTTAGATAAATGAGTCTTATACACACATAATTAGAAAGCTAGATCCACCCCACCCCTCTCCCCTGCTTTGACCCAAAACAAGGTTTATAATTGTTTTGTTACACATGCGTTTCACATATAATACATAGTCGTTTCAAAATAGCTGCTATATTTATATGCTATATACAGATAGGTGGAATGTCGCTTCGCGTGGAAAGTCGCAAACCCCCGTAAAAAGTTCGCGACTTTCCACGCAAACCGACATCCACCTCACCTCAACCCCTGCTGCGGCTCAAAACGAGATCTATAATTATTTTATTCTACATGGGTTTGCGACTTTCCACGCAAATACATAGTCGTTAGCTTTTCAAAATAGCTGCTATATTTTTCAAACTTTTTTTGTTTATAACTTTTTAATAAATAATGAGCGACGGCTAAAACCTTCCGAAGATCACTCGGGAGGATGGTATAATATATGTCATCGCAATCAGCGAGGAAGCACTTAATGTGCATAATTATCAAAATTTATTTCATTTTGAATAATATTTTGTCAATTTATTGTAACGCAGCTTTCAAAAATATAACATTTTATATTAATATGGATTTATTTTATGTGCGTTATATTATGTGAGTGTTTAAAACTAGACAAAAGTAATTAATACATTAATGCAAGAGCACATTGTTACGAAATATTAACTAATCTCTCATGATGCAATATATATTAAGCGAATATAATTATTTATAAACGTTATCTTTTTATTTTACTAACTAGCTAAACAATAATTTGAGAAACATCATTAAATGTCAACGATTTCAATTAATCCATATAAAACCGAGATATATAATGAAAAAAATTTATCAAACGCAACTTTAATGGCAATTTTTTATTTTATTTTATTTTGTTTAGAAAAATGATTGTTATGTTTTGTTATAGGTATACTTATGATTTATTTTATTTATAAAATTATAGTTATGATTTGTTTTAAAATTATATATCTTTAAAAAAACATAATTCAAGAGACATAATATACAGGAGACTTATCAAGTCTTTAAGGAGATAAAAGTCAGATGATGTACCATGATATTTACATGATGAAGTATAGGTCTCTAACGAACCATGAAATGCATTCACCAGCAGTTAACCAAAGTTCATCAACACATCATTCTGTATCTTCCTTTAAATTATCTACCGAGTGTCTTAATCGTATCATACTGTTAACTGACAAATTTTGGCAAATTTTGACCAATTAGCAATATGATTTATTAATTAATGATATGATGTCGTTCGATAGGTAATTTGAAAGAAGATACAAATTGATATGTTGATGAGCTTGTATAAAACTGGCATTATTATTTTTTATTTTTAATTATTATTATTAATATTATCTCCCAATTAGAATTTATTAATTAGGTAATATCCTCTACATACGTAATATTCCAGTTTATAAATTTTTTGAACTATAAATGTATATGTCTTCTTTTTTTCTGCTTTTTTATAATCTTTGATTAATTTCGTCATGTTGTGTCATATTTTGCTACGATGAGAAAATTTTCAAGTTTGCTGAGAGAAAGTTCACTAAAGTATCTTCGTGCTCTGATCCGGAGATCTATTTGTAGGCAGCGACGTTGCTTCTCTTTTTTTATTTCGTGAGCTTGAATCAGATTGAAATGTCAGAACGAGCTCGCGATGGCATTGCCGTCTTTTGTCGTTGGTAAATTTTGGAGCTTTCACGACCAAGCGACCGCAGAGGAAACAACTAGGTTGGGGGAGGAGGAGAATGGAATAACTTGCTCTCGAATATATATACACACGAGTTGGAGGCCCCATCTCGCTGGCGATGTCGCCGATGTCTTAGAATATTAGCTATTTTCCGCCCGGCTGCGTCGGATGAAGCAACTCTCTCCTTTCCCTTTTTTTTCTTTCCTTATGTCGTTCCTTTGCTTCTGTCTCACCTGTTCCCCTAAGAGAAGAAAAGTAGCAATTATTGAGAATATGGTTATAATTTGAGAATAAATTTGTGTTTGGTATTGAAATAAAAGTAGACATTTGATAATGTAAATACCTATTTATTTGTTATGTTAGATAGAGACGTATAGATTTCGCTAATTTGTAAAAGAATTTATTTTTTTATTAATAATAGAACATTCTTTCGTTTACAAACATATTCGGCAAAAATAATTATTGTATGGCACATTTAATTTATTATCTAAATAAAATGCATATATCTGACGTGCATATAGAAGCCTCGAGCATACAAATATTTTCATACTGATGGCACTGATCCGAGTAGTAGATACAAAATATTGTAGTAGACATAAGAGTACAATGAAACAGCCAAGTCGCTCGAAGCAATAATTGTATGTTGTACTTCCTACAAATGTAATAATTCACTTCGCCAAATCTATCGTTCGAATCTTGAGAGGGTACCTTCGCACTTTCCATTCCGCTATCGACAATCACACATACGTTTACTTAATCCTATGTGAGTTTATCGCGTATTTTATTCGTTCATATTTATCGTGACACAAAGAGAGACGTTGCCTGATAACTGCATACATAAATCATAGTTTTCACACAATCCTATAAAAGAAATAAAATTTTTTTGTCCGTATCAAAACTGAAATCCGTTTGCAAAAAGCGTTCTTTTATTGTCATGGTAAATGTCCATAATATATGCGTATGCGTAAGTGATGCGTTGTTACGGCCAAGAAGGCTCTACACACGCCGAGTAAATCCGTAAAATAAAAGGACGACAGAAATGGGACAACACGAAGTCTGAGTGTTATCCGAGAAAGCGTGGGTCGATTCAGCCGAGACGTTTACCTAAATCGTCCTGTATCTGATCCAGTTTCGAATGGCGAATGTAAAGTAGGTGCTCGATTTCCATCGTCTTCTGTACGCGCCTCTCTCTCTTTCTCTCTCTCTCTCTCTCTTTCTTTCTTTCTCTCTCTCTCTGTAACGCGAAAAACGACGTAAGGTCGTCGACATTGCGATATGTTTCCGTGAAATGCCATGAGGCAAAGCGAAGCTTGATGAACGATCGATTCGTGAAAATTTAATTACGCGGGCCGTAGGAGGAGAATAGATCCTTGAAACTTTCATGAGGTAGCAAAAATCAATAGTCATTCTCTCACGTGACCGAGATGAATTTCAGTAAATGTACTTTACCGCGGTGAAACGTAATAACGAGAGCAAAGCTACGAACGTGTATTTTCAAGTGTCGTGAGTGTTCACGGCTTGCACAGTTTGCACTGTAAATACACATACTGTACATTTAATAGCATTTTACAAACTAAAAACATATTATGCCGTAACACAATTATTTGCGATTATGATATTTAATTCTAAAGAATTATAATAACAACAAAGTAATTTCTATATGATGGAATGTTAATTACTGCAATGACCAAAGAAAAGCGAACTCTTTTTACCTAATGAAAATACCATATTTGCATAAATTGAGAAGAATTACGAATATGAGGTGCATTAAGCAGGAGCTACGTTAATCTTCTTATCATCGATCTTTGCAAGCGTGTGAAAGCTTAGTGTCATCACCAGTTACCTGCAGAAGTACGTAAATTCTCAATTTTCCCGACAGAGTACATCGTTTGGAAGACTTCCAGTTAAATGTTTACTTCTAGAGAGAGACGATTCCGTCTTTCTTGAAAACGTATAAACTTGAGCATATTCGACCATTGTGACTAATTCTATTTGTTTAATTAAATCCCCGATGCTGTCGATTTAAATGAGTTTGTAATCTTAATTGAATAAAATAATTTATATTTGAAATGTTTACCGTGCGAATAATGCTTACGAGATCACAGAGATCTCGCTTTTCTATTGCAACTTTAAGAAAGTTTCACCATCGTATTCGATAATACAGAGATTATTACAAAAAACTATTTTTTGTTAAAATGTAATCTCCTACGCGATGTGAAAATTAAGACGTACGATACCGCGACGCTTGCTCGATGTCGAAGCCATATTAGACACGTGCGTACCTTTGGCGTGTTGCACGGTAGAAGCAATTAAAACTTTCTTGCGTTTATACTGGGAATACCCGGTGCGGCACGTTGAATGTGTGCCGACGATTTCTATTCCGATTCGCCGCCGATCCGTATGCAAAGTAATGCATTTGGAAACTTCTGCGAAGCTCTTCCTTCGAATTAATATTGAAATCAGTGTCGAGGTGCTAGAAAGAAAAAGGAATTTTGCCCCCGTTTTGGAGACACATTTGCATGCGTTTTCAATTTCATTGAAAAAACAATCGAGTCAAGAGTGAGAGATGAGGTTAACTCATGGATCGATTAAAAGGGCTCAACATAATTAGATAAAGTTACATTATTGCGTAATGACGTAATTACTATTTATTTTCTTTACTACGTATTTTCTTTTTGTAAAGAAAGCCGATATTATATTTAAAGATATTAGCAATAATTTGCAAATAATGATTCTTTTTCTCTTAATTAATATAATTAATATAAGTGTAATAATTACTAAATACATAAGGGGTATAATAATTACTTGATATATGTGTAAGGAGTATAATGATTACATACTTTTTCTCGAGAACACGCCGCTTTTATGAGAACGTAAATAACAGTCTATTGATCCTCTGAGAGCTAATTAATCTGCTGGCGGTAACAGCTAATGAATCTTGGGGAAGCTGCCTTAAGTTTTGTGCAGGACATGCAAAAATATGCCGCCTTGTGCTTCGCGAAACGGAATATCCTGAATGGGGCTCGTCGGGCAAAGATAATAATTAATGTCGTTTATGTCGCGAGTTTCGTATCTCCCGGTGGTATTCACCCCGGCTCATTTATAAGGGCAATATCTCGGCTCGAGATCGACTCGTTTGTTACTCGACGAGCGCGAGGTGCGCATACTGGTATTATTGGTGTGCGTATACGCACGCAGGGTCACATAAACCGCGTCATAAGAACTCTCCGATCGATCATCATTCAAGCAGACGAACTCGCGATTAATGAGCGGTTATTCTCATTGATAAATGTTACGTACGGAGTGCATGTAATCTTATACGCGATGCATATGAGACAAAAACGATAAGAATAGCGCTGATCTTGAAAGATAAACCGTTTAACAATCCAAGTTATAAAAATAATCGACTTATGCAAGCATAGCTTACATAAATATATTCACAGTAAATATGTCCGATGTCATCTTTGAGTAAAAACAAAAGGTACAGATTTCACATGCCAATGATTGTAAGAAAATTAATTACCGTTTGACTTAAACTCATGCCATTTTTTTCCTTTCCACAATGACAAGCATGATAGAATACATATAGTTAGTGACGCTCCTGCATGTTTCGCAAAAACGAAACGCTCACCCGGAAGTTGAACAATTTGTGCTTAGCGTGCCGCGGGGATTGTCACCTAGAAAATCGTACTGCTGCAAATCGTGTGCGCCTAACGACCGGGAAGAAGGATGCGGAATTTGTGTCGCCGCCTTGAGCCACCGTGGAATCATACGGCGCTATCCTCACGTTGGATCCTCTACAGACCGCTCACGTTGGTGTCTCTACAGACACCAATCGTATCAACAGTGTATAATTAGTCTAATGACAGTTCCGAGTACTGTACGAGAGCTGGGAATGGCACAAGGTATCATAAATATCTTCTATATGTACGCTATTTCCAGTACAGGTATCAAATGTGAGTTGTTCGAGGACAATATAATTTAATCTAGACTTTCTCATAATTTTTGGAAAATATTTTTACTTTTAGATTTTTATCTTTAGATCTAGATTTTTCAAAACGAATTATTTTTTTAATAAACAAATTTCAATTATTTTCGACCCGTCTGGCAAATCATCTGCGTACCACCGACTAGATTTGTCGTTGATTGGAATGCCGAAAAATCGCCAACTTTAAAATCGATATTGATTTTAATTTTTGGCCCTAAAGATGAAGATTAGATGAAGACGAGTCGATTAACAATTGAAATGAGTTTATTAATGTTATTAATATTCACTGGCAAAGAAGAGTTTGAATTTGTGAATTATTTTTTGTTTTACTTAATTTTATTTTTAAAGATCTTTTGTATAATTTCAGATTGTGCAAAAGACAAAATATGCCTTTTAATATATTTAAAATCTAAAATTATAATTCCAAATTTTATAATTTTGTGTTACAAGTTAAATGAATATAAAGTATAGATATCTCTTATATATTTTTGTATATTTTATGTCGTTATTTTATATATTTTTATATATTTTATGTAGTTTAATTTAGAAAGTATAAATTTCGAATTTAATCGTCGTACAAGATGGTGAACTTGAACAATGCTGTCGATTAACACTCGACAGCCAAACGATGGTATTAATTCTGTATGGCTCACACTGCATATGTGTACTCGATGCTGCGCAATACATATAATATAGCTACAGTCAGTGGCCCCGTTCCCCGGGTCCCTGGCACATTGTCCTCGCCGCATAGTTCATCGATCATTGTCGCCCCGAGACAATGATTCGGAGAAATTGTTGTTTCCTACATTGTAGCGTGTAACGAGTGCGCGCAGTGTCGAGTACATTCAAGATACGATGAGAAGTAGAGGCGACGGTGATAACAACTGTTTGGTTATCCGGATGCCCTTGATGTCAAGAACGATTTGCACTCTGCCGAATGAAAGTTTTTTTACATTTGCTTTTTTATTTTTATAAAAATAATCTTACATATTTTATATATGTATTTTTGCATGTATTATTTACTAAAATTACCAAGGGGTCAAGATGACCAGTTTGATTTTTCTAACAATTATTACTCATTTTTTAAATTATTTTTAACATCTCATTTTTTGAAAGTTGATTTTTATTGAAGTACAAATGGTTAATTTTATAAATTTGTTTTTTTTTATTTTTTTCTAAGATCTCTATATAGTATACTTAGGTATACTGGGACCTTCGATAGTTTTAGTGTTAAATTTCTGTATACTCTGTAAGGTTTAAAAGGGTAGTTTAGACTCAGATGAAAGAATTGAGATCGATTACTTGATTTGGATTATTAGTGACGTTATTAACTTGACTGTCATTCCATCCATTGTGTCGGTATTTTTGTTCGATTACATTTTGTCCTGCACTCTTCCGATTGAGCTTTTTTTCAAAAAAATATATGTATTCGCGGTACGCTACAATCTGATGGTTATCGGCGTCCATTTTCTGATAAAAATTCGTGCAAGTATTAAGCCAGCGTCACCAGAAAACATTTTAAATATGACATCAAACGTGATACTACATTTTAATTCCGTGGAGCGGAATATCCAATTTCCTGGATGTGAGCGGACTAACACGAGCGTCCTCGATTTAATTATTTGTGTGTTCTCGTAAATTTATCGATAGATCTACATATATGCAGAAGTATATTGTGCATTTCGAACACTGGTGCTATAAATCCCAAGATTAAGTGCCATAACAGCTATAAGCAACTCTAATAAAATATAATAATCCGTAATCGACATCAGTTTCTTACGGTTGCAGCCTATTCATACAGCAATTTAAGCTGTGCATTTATTTCTTATGTTATAATAATTTCAACAATTCTTATTTCATAGTAAGAAATGAATTTAAAATGCCAAGACGGTCAGACCTGGATCTTTGATGGCCAATCAATGATCTGCGTAAACGCAGCAAATAACTAAATAAGATGTGCGCCGACACAGTCGAACTTTAAAACACAAGTAAATCACCAACTTAGAATCAACATGATTTCAAATGTTGGTGCTAATAAAACCCCTTACCCCCTTTAGATAAATAATTTTTATTCTCTTCAGGAAATAACTCTTATCTCTTCGTCCCAAGTGAAGAACGTTTTTACATTTATAGCTTAACATAGACAATTGTACCTGTACAACACACACAGTTGTATGAATTCTTATTTACTTTAATGAGAGGGTAAACTTTGCAAATATTTAACATCAATGTGCAAACATCATCTACATAGATGAAGCCAAGGTCTCTCATATTCTTGCACTTCTACCAACAAATTTTCTCGTGTCCTTCATTGCCGATCCTTTCGAGGTGTTCTGCGGCCAACCTATTTCGGCAAACTACAGACTTATATAATCCTGATATTCCGCTCAACCTTGGTCGCATCTGTACAATCGCCTGCTGAATTCTGTCGCATCCTATTCCTGCACACCGTTGGAAATATGTACACACGCACACTCGAAGCGAGCTATGTCAAAACAGGACAACTAATTGCCGACAATAACAATGACGACTTATCACACAAATACCTTGTAATAGTCTGCGAAAGAGTTACAATCACATTCCGATTGTCTGACAATATTTTTTTAATAGTCGTTCACCATTTGCTTTAATACTTGTACCCATATTTTAATTAAGATATAATCTCATTAAAAGTTTATAACTCCGTGGTTCAGTCAAAATGCGAATATATTTCATATTTCGCATAATAGCTTACAGCAAAAGCACACTTATTTTTCTCCAACAACGTGCTAGTTATGAATTTGAACTTTTTCGCCGAGTCGTATTACTTTAAAAATTATACAATGTAAGTCGTTTTGTTTGCTGAGGTAAAGTCTATCCGAATCTATGCTCTTCAAGTTTGATTTCTACCGCACCTGATTCCAACACTACTCATCATGCGTGCACAATGTCAAACATCACATTCGGAAATGTGTACGTAGCGACTCTGTATTTTTCTTGTTGGAAGGATGTTTCGCGAAGAAAAATGTGGAAAGTACGTGGCAGGATGCTACAAACTAAAGGTTCGTCCGGCAGATTGCCAGGAGACAGTTTCTGCCCTCGGAGACCATCGCGCCAACTGCGGCTTCGTGGACAGAATCTAAAGGAGCGACCGACCATTATAAGTTTTCCGCTTCTCATCAGAGCTTCAGCTGGTGCAGCCGAGACCACCGCGTTCTATTAATCGTAAGGATAATTATTGCGAATGAAAGATCAGCCCGATTTACTCGCGGCAAAGTAGGAATGCTAATGACGCCAGCGAGTTTCAAAATGTTAGCGCGTTTAATAGCGCGGATATAGTGCTGTTACGCGATCGAAATGCAAGAACAGGATATGCGAGAAACGTATATCTTTTTAATCAAATAAGGTTACGTGCGTTGTGCGTCTCGTGGGTGCATTTTACTATCCAATTTCAACATTGATTGTACCCTTGTGTAATCGAAGATTGTGATAAAGAATTTTGGAAATTAATAAAATTAGAAATATTCGTGTATGAAAATAGTCATCTCAAACATTCAGCGAAGTCAAACGGTTTCGAAACTTTTTAATCAAACTATTTTAACTGTGTAACACAGGATTAATTGGAAATTCGATGGTCACTGATTTTTCACGGTATGATTTCTCTCTCTCTTTTTTCAGCGAACAGAGAGTATTGCTCACAGAAATATATGTGCCGAATTAAATCACGCACACGCCGACAGTCGGCGACCTGTTTGCATTACTGATACGACCGTGCAACAACGGTATTCGCAATCGCTCGCTGCATACGCGCGAAAGCGCGTATTGTACGTTTTGCGCTAGTTTTATCTTTAACGTCCTATCGCGAGTGTTAAGCGCGCCGACTGCTTTGGCACAGTCATAAAGTCGTTCTTTACGCGATGCAGAGCGTAAATAATATAACGGGCGTAATGGCACTTCTCTATTGTTTTCCTATCGTACTTTGGAGTAAGTATTGTGTTCATAGAAAAAGACGGAAAAAGAAAAGAAGCGAGAGATACGGTTACGTATGAAGCTTTATTATACCAGCAATTATCGAAGTGCTTACTCGATCTCGTGTGCTCCCGATATGTATTGATTCTCGTGGATGCTCCTGCGCCGCACGTCTTGGATTAAATTCAATTAAATTTAGCAACCTCGAGCCAGAGCGTCTTCCTGATTGGATCCGACGTACCTGCCTCGCAGTTTTTCTCATACAATTAATCTTGTTCGTATATTATTTATGTTGGAGCCGTGCAATTCGTTGCGATCGATCGCGTTGCACCATACAAGATATAATTTTTCATCGTATAACGGGGAAATATTAAGACGCTTATTTAAGACAAATCATGTGAAAGAATAAAGTGAGAAATGAAGTAAAATATCTTAAGAAGAAAGTACAATGTTTGCATAATGACACTTCGTGTGTCGAAAATCCGCGACAGGTCACTGAAGCAATGCAGCAGAATTTATTGTTTCGTCGTATATCTCCGACCAATACTGCGATCCTGTAATCGTTCAATATCTATATCCGCATCATTTAATCTATAAACAAGATTTTACAACTCCAAAGGAAGTTGCAGCGCCAATCTCTCGAGTCGAAGGGTTCGAATAACAAAGTTTTTTCATTTCCAGTACTGCGGAATCATTAATCAATTCATTGATACGATTAATGCCAACATACATGCTTCATTATCATATTACGTTACATTGATGTTATTTGTTTGCTTCATGTTAATTAAAAATAATCTTTATACCTTCTAACGCGTAAATAATTTTTTTAAATTATTTATTACATTTTTATCTTTACATTTTTAATATTTACATTTATAATATTAATATTTTGTTATAACTCTTTTATCCAACTTTGAATTTATTATTATTGTTAAAGGTAGCGTTCACGTCCTTTATATTTTGTGAATTAAAACAAGATGTTATAACGAGACATGACATCGCAATGTTATCGTTGGCAGTGAAATTAAGTCTACTTAATCCAGCTGTTAAGGTAGTCCAGTGTAATAGATCTATTAAATGGCAGTTGTGTCAATTGAGTTAATCCAAAATAGCTGGTTTCAGGATAACTTAAACAGTCATTACGGACACGGATCTCATATGGAAGCGCTTCTAATATTCTAGTCTTACGATGTCCGCTGAACACAATATATGTACAATAAACAATTATGTACTTTATACATTATTACAATATATTATTACAATATATGTACCTTACATATTTGTCTTAATTTTGTCATCTTCTATATTTGTAATCTATATTTGTACTTTTAAAATTAAGGAGTCATATCGTTGTATTACTGTCCCAAATAGCATATGGACGTCCTATTGACGTTCATCGGACGTTCGAATTTAGATATCGGACATCCATAAGATATCCGAATAAAATCCGACGGACGTTCATAAGATGTCCATAGAACGTCCGTTTGTCACTACTCCGTTCGTCCACAGAATATTCAAAGAAGGAACTAAAATGAACATCATTTCCAGTACTCTAGTATTTGTAATTATTACCGAAATAAACATTCTAAAGTATAAAGGAGAGGTTTATTAATAATAATAAATTTGAAGCACAAAATTAATTTATTTTAAACACCTGAAACTATATTTTTTTAAATAAGATATTTTTGTATATTTCATTTTCAAGTTCTAACTTCATTGCCGTATTTAGAACAGCTATATTCTCCAAAATTCCAAGTTCCAAGTAGGTTTTTACTTGCGAGAAAACTTATGGTTCTTGCGACGTCCAGTTGCGTGAGCGAAACTTATGCGTATATGTATGCAAAGTTATATTTGGACTGGATATTATATGGATATACAAACGTATTTTTGGGATATTCCAGGAATGTCCACAAATGTCTATCTTATGGATGCCCTATGGTCAACGGATGTGGTGTCATAATATGTATGTTCGGATGCAATCTACATATATAACCCGAGTTTGATATGAGATTTATATATTGTAACGGTATAACAACTCGAGTATCATGCAATATACGTTAAACGTCAAGTTGTTTGTGCTACTTACAGAATAAAAGGCGCAATCATCAAAAGGTGATACAAAGTAACAATAAAAAATACTGATGACGTGGCGAACGTAATCGACACGTGCGTCAGAAGGCGCGAATCTGATCGTTAGAGATTAACAAAAAGACAAGTTATGTTCATTGCCGTTAGTGTCGCTTCAAATTGATGGTAGAGGGGAGCTTCGCTAGATTATTCAAAATGCTATTATAGGCCTTGTCTAACAAATCAGTATCTTTGTGTGAATTTATGCTATGTTGTTGAAACTTAATATGGATCATCTCACTGATAAGTCTTTTTTTTTTGAAGTGGTGTTCTACATCAAGGATTTCGACATTATCCCAGTCGAAATGGTGGTTGAGATGGGACATATGTTGCGTCACCACTGAATGTTTAGAAGACTCTAATTTTATGTTATATTTGATAAATTTTATGACAAATTTTTTTACCGCTTGACCATAATACTTTATATTGTTGTTTTTGTGACGGATAAAAATTTGTATCGGAACGTATTAAGTACATGCGTGCGAATGTTCTAGAGTTTACTTGTATGATCGACAAACTGCCACTCATTATGTAAACGACGCGTACATTTTAATGTTTTTATCGCTGAGGAAGACCCCGTGAGGTCGAAACGTTTGATTTTTCGAATGTGTCATTGTATTTTGTGATCGTGCAATGAGAGATTAAATATACTTTTATTTTAATTTTATTGTGTCATCTATGTTGCTCGTTTTTTATATACATTGGCCTTTCGTGTTCGTATGATTTTATTATTTACAACGAGCGGTATATACTTATCATAGTTATTATTATATAATTTGTCTTATAAATATTTAAATTTAACATATTGAATTTCATATGTCGAAAAATGTTCGTATTAAATTAGCGATACTTTAAAACAATACATCCTCGGCCACGTTTTCTTTTTAGAGAGAGTGTAATACCTTTTTAAGTTTAGGTAACATTTCACGCTTTTAATTCTGGTATTTTTCTATCACTATGATGATGAATGAGACATACTATGGTTTATAAATTTTATGAATATCATTTTCGATCGTTTTTATTTTAACAAAATGAGAGGGTAAAAAGGCCAATATACATATAATGAACGAGCTAATAATTGGATGTAAAAAAATAAACAAAGACTTTATCGCAAATTATAACAAAAGTGAACCGTTTCGACTTCACGGAGTCTTCATCAGTACGTCGAAAAAATACAGGACAACTTAAGCACATATATTGTTACATGGTAATAAAAATTTCGTTGTCCGTTCGATAGCATAATTACAATAAAAGAACCAAATCCGCTTAGACTCAGTAACAGTCAGGAATACAAATATAATAATCATAATCCGATCACTTTATAAATAAAAACTGTCGTAGTCAAAATATAAAAAACCAAAATGAAGAGATATTGCTCGCTGGATGGCGAGAATATGTTGGTTCACGCAGGTATGTCTTAAGGTCATGTAAGAAAATGTCAAATTGAATGGCTAATGATCTGAGATGTGATTAATGTTGAAAAAAAATCTTTATATGCCGAAAAAGTCAAATTGCTGGTATCCAAATAAGAAACAAAGCGCTCGAACATTATAATATTTCTTAAAAGATAATAATTTGCCCTAGGATTTAATCATTACTTACAAAGTGTGGTTGACAGTAATCACATGCAGCGAACAAATGTTGAAAACCATATCTTTTGGCGGCCGGATACTGTATATTGAAATTGAATTTGTCTCTTAACACGGTCGGACAGGTACAGAGATAAAATTAAAAGGTTACGAAAAGTTATACAACATACGTACAACATACGTTACTGTAAGAAAGCTGTTTGTGGAGGAGAAGAAAGCAAATTTGTTTGTAATATTGATATAGAGCATCCAACAACTTGGTATCTTTCTGAGAATTAAATTTGGCTCTCTTTTTATGTGTGTCTTATTTACCAGTCTCTTTTGGAAATTATTCAAAATCCAAGATTTCAATCTTCTTCCAGTTGAAGTTGTGATTAAATTCTTCAAATATGTTCAGTCATCACCGAGTGGATGGATCCAATCTTATATTGTTTTTATGTTCTTTTATTTTCGTACTTATTGTTAGTTTTTTCTTGGTTTGTTCCTGTTTTTGTTTTAAATTCGACTACAAAGGATCTTACAAGCACAAACCTTCCACTGTTGCACTATCAATAATAAATAAACTTGAATTCAACAAAAATATTTTCTAAAGTTTTTCTTCTTCCAATCTATTCAACATAATAATTCGAGGAGGCACAGGATGAGAGAAACAGAAGAATTTAATAAATTTATTTAAAATCTTCCCTCATTCTCCATATGGCAGACAACAATCCGAAAGATAAACATTATCTTAGAGGAAATAATATTCGTTTACGGTGAAGTCTCTGCGCGTCTTTGAGGAGCATCAGAGAGTTGAGGAATGAAATGTAGGTTGCAATAATAAAGTCTCGAAAGTTTACCGCGATGGAATTCCTAACATTTCTGCTAATTGTAAGTGGATCGAGTTTGCTTGAGAACTTACTTATCGCAATTACCTCAGCGTACGGCAAATAGTTCACAGTGATGAGTTACGTATCACACTGTCTCACTTAAATCATTCTCTATATTTCGTACATCTGTGCTATTATATTAATGATTTAACGGAGTTTGCCACGAGCGAATGCATCTACATTAATTGGTGACGTTCACACAAGTCGAAAAATTATCTCGATGAATGAACGCATGTATGAAATTATTTTATAATTAATTATCTCTTTACACTTTTATACACACCTAAAGCAAAATATTCTCAGAATTTTTTAATTTTTTTTCTTATATTATTTTCGTAATGTGTTTTTTTTTATAAGTGATAACACTGCTCAACACTAATTTTATTGCTAATTATATCATCGTGATTTTAGGATAACTTTGTCGCATTGATTCCGAATATAGTATCGATTTTGTTAGATTGACTCTAATTTTTTAGATAATGGATGCCTAATTAAAAAACATAAAAAATTAAAATTAATAATTACATGGAAATTGTCTCCAATTATACAAAAGTAAGCACATGAAATACTTTATGGCGTTGTATTCGATACAACAGCAAAGATTAAAGTAAGTTCATCCAGATAATTACAATTAATGCATAGAAAGCGCTGTTTGCATGATTTTCTTTTATGTGGATCACTAGGACAATCACATTGAAGACTTCAGCAATAATTTACCACTATGCGTCAGCAGTTACAGGTTGTATTAGAATAATCATAATTTAAAGTATCCAGT
Source organism: Crematogaster levior (assembly GCA_901521435.1). NCBI lineage: Eukaryota > Metazoa > Arthropoda > Insecta > Hymenoptera > Formicidae > Crematogaster > Crematogaster levior. The sequence continues at coordinate 4,132 of CABEGB010001421.1, read as the reverse complement.
ATCTAGAAACAATTTGGCAAAATGTCATTTTTGGATTCAGCACTCTTAAAAAACAGTAAATTTGTTCAAATTCTTGGCATCTAGACAAAGAAAAACAAGTTTCTTTTGTTTTGGCCGTGTAATTAAAAAGTAATGTTCAGTGAATTTTTAAATTAATGTGTATAACACTATTGTTTACGGACATAATTTGCTAATACTGAAATGTTTTGTTGCAAATTGTGATTTTAATAATAAATTTTTAGACAAAAAAACATTGCTCAAAAACCAAACGTATAGTAATAAACTTGAGATTATTGTGCGAACATTGTTACGTTACATACGATAATTCTTGCTCGTTATGCAACAGGGACCGATATATATGTAACTGTATAGCCCGATAGGGCTATAAAGTTTTTATCTGTTCTCGCAGCTGTACTGCAAAGTGTATCGGGAAAAGTATATTGGCGACAGAAACTGCGATCGCGCGAGGTTGGTTTTTATTGCTGCTCCAATATTTATTTACGGAATCATATTTTCTTGAATGTTGTTTGTATCTTCTCGTTAATGTTAATTGAAACTCTCTTTTGTAACACCAGAAACCAAAATAATATATAATCGAAATTAACATTACATGTATGAATGTATGCCTATATAGATTTACATTGAATTTTTTTTTAATGTTATAAAAGAAAATTTTTAACGGATAATTAGAAAAAGACATTTATTTATTATTATACGCACAACAAATGTAAATTATGGAATCACTGTATAATAACATATATCGCAATATATTTGCAACTGGAAATGCCTTACAAATTATCCGGACTGCTACACATCTGGTACAATCGTGCGCAAGCTGCTTGAGACGCGCCGGTTAGATGCGCGCCAGTCAAGTACAAAGAGCTAATACACTCCTTTGAAGCCTTCGTTGGTATACACAAAGTCGAATCAGTTTTCATCGCCATAATCTGAATTATTGCATCCTTACCTCTGACACGGAATACGTTGCCTGACTATTCAACCGTTGAAACTCAAGCGGCTTAATTAATGACGCGGCATCATGAATGTAGGCAATCTCTGCCGGCAAACTCGTTAAATTATCACACAACAACTCATTAAATCCGCTCTAATAACGATAGCGCCCGATACGCCGCATCCTGCTATCGATCAAACACGGATAAGTTGCCACGTCTTGTTTTCCGTTGATTCGCTGATTCGAAAGACTATTTTTCTCCCGAGCGGAGCTGGTGCAAATATTACACTCTAAAGGTTGCTTCGTAGCGAAGACGTATAGAGAACATATTAACATCATTATATTTATATTGAGCTAGTTATGTTATTACAAAATTCTTGTAAACAAAATTATAATTTTATTTGTCAAACGCGTTTATATAGACAACTTGAGCTGCGTGTACTGTAGAAAGTAAATAATTACATACTTCTATCATGTAAATAGTTACCATACTCCTCGACTTAATGAATTCCTTCGTGACTACTAAGGTCGAATAGAACGCGCTTGTACCTTCATTCAGGAAATTACAGTCGCGTAATAATGTGAAATTGCGGAAGTACAAAATCTAGAATTTAATTGATCCGACGACACAAAGAAAATTTATCTTTCCAGCGTTGTTGAAAAAGTTAATTGGGTCTTTTGTATAAACGCCCCGTTGTACATATTTTCTGTGCTAAATTGTTAGATAAACATTATTCTTTGTTTTGTGGTACATATATACAATTATACATTATGGTTCGTGTAACTTTACGTATACACGTATATTTTTTTACAGTATACGCCAATCTTCAAATTTAAGAAATCTCGTTTTTCTCACGTCATCTTTTTCTCACGCCCTTTTAAAGTGCCTCAAAGGGTACGTACGTGAAGGCCACGATATAAGGGAATCTGTAGAACGATTATCCGAGTTATTTGAAGCGCAGGACTTATAACATTACTGAGAATTCCCCGCAAGAGATCGCTATCGTCCTTGGCCGACACATCCGTGCCGTATGTAACGTCCGTTTCTCCAGCATCTGGATTCTTCCCTTCGTTCTCGTTGGTCGGTGCCACAGTTCAGCGCTATGAGGAGGCTGCGAGGAGCCGCCTGATAAATGGAGCCGACTGAAATTTCAGCGATCGCTCCGCGCACGATTTCTCACGAACTCGTGTCAGTAAAACGTCTTTCAGGTTCAATCAGACTACATCGCACTAAAGTTCCTATCTTCGAAATTACTTCACAATATTTACAAGGACCTCATTGATCTAGAAAATTTTATTCCAGCAAAATTCACGCAATTTTGAATACTCTTACTGATATGTCCTTTTTTCGAAAAAGAATCAGCAGCTTTGACAGACCAAACGCATAAACAAAAAATAAACACTACTACAATTTGATGTCTTCCTCTTTACACAAATCTTTTTAATTGCGATATTATTATCTCAAACAATCATTACGAGTCATTTGCATTCATTTTTTCTTTTCGTGCTAGATTTCTTCTGATTGCCATACTTAATTTTAATTATGATTATTTAGTGATCATTATTTTTCTGATTGGAAATGACAATTATTGGTGATAATTATTATGTGCTAAGTAAGGCAGCCGTATGATGTGCACATTTAAATTTCAAAGTTTAGTCGCAATTTTATGTAAATGCGTTTAATTTGATTAATATTCATAGGTCATGCGAGTGACCTATTTGAGTGGGTGGTTTTAAACCGGTGAGTGAAGTTTCTTCCTCGCATGCTGGTTGGATATTCAACGAACAAAACGCAACGGTCGAGATATTGCGCTTCGTGATGCGAGATCAGATACATCGTTCTGCCCGCAAGAGCCAGCGAGAGACGGACGATTGGATCACGTTCCTGTTCTGCGGTTTGTACTAACGAAGTAGCGCCCTATTCTCGAATCCTACAAAGTGCGGCGCTGGATGGACGATGGATAGTATTGACTCTTGCGAGGTATTTTCCTCGTGCGAGTACTTTTGGGCGGCGTGCTCCTATCGAATTCTTCCATGAAACCTTTATTTTCTCGTATTCGTGCTTACAATTTAAATTTAATCCCGTGCAGTTCACTTGAAGCATCAAACGGCCGAAGATTGATTTGTAAAATCGCGTTCGCGTTTTATAAAACGCCAATTACAATTTAAATTTAATCCCGTGCAGTTCACTTGAAGCATCAAACGGCCGAAGATTGATTTGTAAAATCGCGTTCGCGTTTTATAAAACGCCAATGTGTAACTGCTCCTTCAGATTTAGACTTGGCGCGCTAGATGTAATAAAAGGAAAGTATGGTGTAGTTCTCTGAAACATTGATCACATTTTCTTATTTATTTGATTATGCCGCGCTCATTCTTTAATCATATTTTCATAATGTATCGGATCGACAAGATCAGTGATCTGAAAAAGAACAACTTAACTGTTACTTATTAGTCGAATCAATGTGAGAACAAATAAATTGTTTAAAGAAATAGAGATTATCTTGCAGTATAATACTTGTGAAAATAAATAATTTTCTACACAGATACAACCTCTACAAAAAATTATTTTATTATTACATATGTGATCTCTGAGATTAATAACGACAATTTGATCCGTTCACAAAAATAATTATTTTTATAAGCGAATGTAAAGTGAATTTTTCATTTTGGTCAATTATACAAATGTTGGTTGCGTAACGGACGTTTGGAAAATTATATTCTTTTGCGTTTTCCACTTTAAGAAACACTACAGCCGAAATGTCGAGAACATATCCATTCGCGGTTATATATTTTTTCCTTTTTCCTCCGTTGTTTTAATTCGATCGAGGATGGTTAAGAGATTAGAACGCGCCGGATCGACAATTTCAGCACGCCTTAAAAATTTGCCGACCACAGATCGCTATCTTAATCGCTTGCGGATAATGTCTCCATTTTCTGGTTGGTGTCTCAATTGATGTCGATCGAGAATCCGCAATAGCGAGCGATCGCAGACTACGGCGGAAAATAGATTTCATGTTCGATTGGATATCTCGCCAGGGTCTATCCTATTCACAATTACACGCTATTAAAGTAACAACGTTGCGTTCTGACGATGTAATAAGATCGAGCAATTACATGCATCGAGTACTAACCACCTTGGGCCTGATGTGATAAGGCAAAAGTAGCAAGATTCAGATCGCA